>MCFL01000073.1:0-120414 GCA_002102555.1 Catenaria anguillulae PL171 | reverse complement strand
TTCGAGAGACACAGATGAACAGAGCTCTCTGCTTCAAATAATGCCTGTGACCCCTCACAAATCATTTTGTCTCTCTAGAGTGCGGAAGCGCATGCCCATGAAAATCGCCGCACTCCATACTCCAGCTTATCAACTATAAACCATGACCAGATCCATCCAACTCCGTGTGCCCGCTTCAACCGCCAACCTTGGCCCCGGCTACGACTCGCTCGGCATGGCCCTGTCTCTCTACCTGACTGTGTCGGCCACCCTCTCGCACGCCTCCGCCAATGACTCGCCCACCACGCCAAGCATTTCGCTCACCTACACTGCGCCGAGCCGGGCGCCATCTCGCTCGACCCGTCGAAAAACCTCATCTCGCGCACATTGCTCGACACGCTACGTGCCGCACACACGTCGCTGCCCGCCGACTCGGTTCTATCAATTCACATTGACAACCCAATTCCCACTGGGGCCGTGGGCCTCGGGTCGTCCGGATCGGCCGTTGTTGCGGGCGTCGTGCTGGCCAACTGGGCCGCACAGCTCGGATGGTCCAGGGACAAGTTGCTCCAGCACTGTGTGGCAATCGAGGGACATCCAGATAACGTTGCGCCCTCGCTCCTTGGCGGGTTCGTCGCATCCGTCATGTCGGTTCTGGTCCCACGGCAGCACAGGACGCGGACCACGAGCCGCCAGTATACACGTTGCAATTGCCGTTTGCAAAGGACAAGATCAAGCTGGTCGCCGTTGTTCCTGCATATCACACGCCACCGACCTGGCAAGGGCGGCGCTGCCCAAGGCATATGCCGTGGGCCAAGTCGTGCACACGGTGCAACGAGCCGTCATGTGACACATGTGCTGGGCAACCCAAATGTCCATGGCAAGGGCACGCATTTGACCAAGCAGGCCCTTGGGTGTTTGTTGGACGATGTCGTTCACCAGCCGTATCGGATGCATTTGGTTCGTTGTTTTACCCATGGCTCGTCTTGGCCGCATGAATCAGAAAAGTTCCTTCATCTGACTGTTGGTTGCTTGCAGATTCCCGGATTTCAACAACTCAAGTCTGCGCTCGACACAAACCCAGACGTGCTCGGCCTGTGCGTGTCCGGCGCTGGCCCAACCCGTGCTCATCTTTTGCGCACATGATGTTGATGTCCACAGTTGACGAGTTCCATTGAGGTCGAGTACGCAAAGCTGCCACACCCAGAACACCAGGCAAGGTTGGCATCGATGTGCTGGTGCTGCCCATTGAGTGTGCCGAGGAAGGTTCTCAGTGGACAGAATCTTGACTTGCATAGGCCTGTCCGTCCACTTGGCTATTTATTGGTTTGGGTAGCAAAGTGTCGTGTGCAGAGTGTATTTGTATGTCGAATGGAGCTAGCTTGAAGGCAATGGTGCGGTACTGAAATGGAGAATCAATGGAAACACAAAAAGCAGAGGGAAATATGGAAATCAATCAAGAGCTCGAGTTGGAACAACAACGTCGGGCAAGAGAGGGCGGAACCGCGATGGCAAGACATAAGGAACACGAACTAACCAACAATCAAGAACCAAGTGCAAGCACCAAATGTGAAAGAGGAATAGGGAAAGGGTATGAAGAAAAGGGGAGTAGAGACCCCACACACACACACACACACAACAAGCAGCCAGGACAACTAACAGCAACAACAAGGACAACCAGGGAGGGAATCCACAGCAATTCAGAAAAGAGGTTCATCGGCACACACCCATCCACATGGGCCGCGGTCAATACCCACGTGCACTCACCACGCCAATGGCAACTCTAGGATCAGCCCCATGACCTCCACCACCCGCGTGGCGGTATTTGCCACTCGACCCGGTCGACGACTGGTCCGATGACGCCGACGTGCTTGCCGGGCTCGGGAACGGCACAAACGTGCCAGGACCAAAGGCAGACATGGTGCCCTGCGGCAAGTGTGGCGACGCTCCGTAGAATGTGTCTTTGCCTGGAGCAGCTGGCGCGGCAGGTTTTGTCTTTGTCCCGGATTTGACGCTGCCCGCCTTCTCAACACCTGCCACTGCCTTCTTTTTCTTTGCCTCCTTGTCTCGCTTCTCCTTCTTTGCTTTTCCGGCCCCCTTCTTGTCCTTTTTGTCCCGCTTGGTTTCGCCACCGTCATCGGCCGCGACCGCCACCGGCATCCCCGGCTGCGCCAGCGACATGTTGGCCATACCCGCCGTCAGCACACTGGACGCATTGCTTCCCGCCCTGGAACGTGCGGGCGACCCAGGCAGGCTGCTGGGAGCCCCATTGAGAAAGTATCCGCCGCGGCCCGCGCGCATGGCCCGCAACCCAATGATCTCGTCCTCGTCGGAATCCGAGTGGCCACGGAACGTCAGGTCGCTTGCCGCCATGCTTGGCGTGTTTCCAGCGGACGCCGACGGCGGAAACGCGAACCGCGAGTTGGGCCCCAATTGCGCAACCGCGGGCGTCGGGCGCGCTCCCGCCAATGCCGAGCTGCCGCCCGCCGTGTAAGCCGAATGCAACGACGTCATGGATGGGCTGGCGCGCAGCATTGGGTGGTGGCTCGTGCCAGGGTGGTAAGGTGATGAAGAGACCATGGGCGACCCGGACCTGGATGGAAAGCCTGTGCCGGATGTGTACGCGGAATGCAGCGAGGTCATGGACGGGCTCGTGCGCAAGCCGCTGAGCGACGCATACGCCAGGTTTGCGCCTCCAGCCGTCGGCCGCATCATGCCAGGCGCCAGCGGCGATGACAAGCTACCGGATGCACTGCTCATGCCCAGGTGCTGCTGCTGAGCGGCCACGGTCGCATGGTGCGCGTGAAAGTTTGGGTGCATGGGGCTCAGCGGCGTTGGTACAATGCCAATGAGCCCTGCGGGCGACCCACGGCGCGAACCGGCCGCACTCGAGTTTGTCAGTCCCGGCGATGGGTACCCTTGGTAGCCATGTGCTCCGCCGGCGGAAACAAGACCCGGGGCGGGGGATGCGGATCGCGAGGGCGGGATGTGGTGCGCAAAGGGGAGGTGCGTGGACGAGGCGGATCCGAGGCGCGCGCGTGCAAGAAGAACCGGATCGAGTGCCACTGGTGCGTCGTTGTCGTCATCGTCCGAGCTCGATGACGGGCCGTCGTATGCAGACCCAAGCGGCGGAGTCGGCGGTCGATGCGGATGCGTGTGCGTGTGCCCAGCCGCGTGTGGATGTGTACTACTCGCAACGCTTCCTTGGCGCGACCGTTGAGGGTGATGGTGGTGCGTCGAGGAGCCGCGAGTGCTGCCCGATCCTGCTACCGACACGGACGCCGTACTTCCGCTTGCCGAACTGCCTGCCTTTTTCACTTTTGCGGGATGGTCGGCATCCTTCGTGCTGGTGTCGCCGCGCTTCTTTGATTTTGATTTTTTCCCGCTCGCCTTCTTTTCCTTTTTGCGCTTGCGCTTTTCGCGGTGCCTCCGTGCGTGCTCGTTATCGGAATCCGAGTCCGAGTCGCTCGACATGAACTCGTCATCGGACGAAAGCTGCGCGCGCGGGTCCGGGCGCAAGGTTGCAACGGATGCAATGGACCGAAGTGAAGCGGCAGCCGACGCCATGGTGTAGGGCGAGGTGGACAGATTGGATGCTTTTGCGCTATCGACGTTGTCGTCGTCGTGACTCGGATCAGGAATCGGTTCGGCGGCGATCGGGATGGTGCCGTCTTCGGGAACGGGCGCGAGTGGTGCGTGGGGCTTTTTCAGGGCAGATGGTGGCGGGGCGGTCGATGAGGACGCGGATGATGATGGTGGTGGGCGAGGGTGATTGGGCTTTGGGATGGGCGGCGTGTGTGGCCCAGGCGTGTTGGATTTGCCCGACTTGGACTTTTTGCGAAAGAGGTTGCGAAAGATGGAACCCATGGCGAACGGTTAACGCAAGCTGCGATTCTGTTGGCAGTGACATCAACGGTGGACAATGTGTGAGAAACATTTTCGCTTCCGGCTATCTTGTTCTTGTTCGCGGCGATGAGAGCAGACAGGACAGCCGGCGACACCAAGTTGCCTTTGACGCGACACATCATGCCAGAATGAAGAAGCGCGCATGATTGAAACAATGAATGGAAGAATGGGCGTGACAAGGACAGACATACCTACTCTGTTGACCGGAAAGGAATCCAAATGGCACCTTACTGAGCAAACCACCTTGGCAAGTCCCCGCTCGGGGATTAATTGCGACTCGCACTCCGGCTCGTGGCACTGGGCAGAGTCGCGAACGGATGGCGTTGCACGCACGTGGGCAATTGCAACGGGAGACACCACACAGCAAGTCGGCTGCTTTACATGCACGATTCTGGCAAGTGTCTGACCCAAAACGTATGTCCGCCCGTGGCAGATCTCGCCTTGACACAACTGCTTGCTTCGTCTGGTCGGACGGAATTCGAAAGGTGGGCAACAGCGAGAATGACGCGCCCGAATCGAAGAAATCGGATGCGAAGACAGCAAAAGGCTCGACGTAGATGGATGTGTTGGTACAGGTCCAGACAGCGGATCAACTGCGCTCGAGGGTAATGGATCACGGCAAGTGCGCGCCTTGAAGGTCTGAGCCCAGCGGACGAACTGGATCCGGTGGTGAGGAGATTGAAGTGCCTGAAAACGAGAATCGGAGAGAGTTGTGGGCGGCAGTTAACTTGCAAGCAAGGAGAGTCTTCGAGATCGGGCGGGGCCGTGCGGGCTGTGAGCGACGATGGCGATGCGATGGTGTTTCGGGAGGCGGTGCTGAGATCAGCCAGAATGGCGGTTCATGCACACGGCGGCGAAAGGAAATAGAGGCAGTGTTGGCCACAGCGAACAGACCAGAGAGGTATGTATAGAAAAGAGTGACAGAAGGCAATGCACGAGGTGCAGAGCTGGGAGAGGGGTATCCCTGGTAAGTATGAAGCGCAGTTTCTCTGCCAAATTCGAATTGTCTGTCCGTTTCGCTCAATGTCTGCTTGCAGATCGACAGCGCCTACATAACCTCTTGCTTGCTTTCAAATGTGTTTCGCAATGAAGAGGCTGGCTGCGGGACTGCGGGGCGTTGCAGTTACAGTGCAGCCGACACACAAGCTCGAGGCATTTCGGAATTCGGACCCATAGTCACTTGCCTGTTGTTCCTGGCCCACCACGATTGTCGAGCACAGGTCCTAGAGAACAAGGTCCAACTTGATCACGCAACGGAGAGCGGGAAATGGAAACGCGATCAACACCCCCGCTGTCCAAACATCCGTCACTTTTCGATACGGAGACAATACGGACGCAATCGCCGGCAAGCTGGGGAGCTTGAACATGTCTGTCTGGACTTCCTCTATCGCTATCGCTCCTCAAGAAGGAAACTAAGGTTGACTTCCTCGGGTGGAAATTTTCCATAACTTTCTTGGTTGGTTGAGTGTGCGCTCACGCCCAAATTGTATTCGTGAGACATGGAGGAGATTGAAGCGATCAGTATCAGAGATTCGGGGTAAGGTTTTGCCGACCAATGTGTTTCGGATCACAATGCTTGAAGAAAAGTATAAAATTCTTGACAGACATGAATGAGCCCTTGCACAACGCACGATCCATTTGCGACCGAGGGCACTCTGTCTTCCAGCATCCATTGCATTCGCTACATAGCCGGGATTCCGTAATCCGCGGCCGCCGACGACCGCCCCGCTGCGCCGCCGACCTGACCGCCACAAGTTCCACCGATCTGCCGGCACGGGCCGCGTGTTGTTGCACACGCCCACCCACCCTCCAAGTGCTTGTTCTTGACAGCGCTGATTCCAACCCATACCATCGTACTCCTCGATCGATATACCATCCCGCCATGATATCCAACAGTACCCACAGCAGCAGCAGCAATAGCACTGCTTCTCACGGACACGACGACGGCCATGACGCTTCTGCCTGCACCAATTGCGCACAGCATGCCGCCGAGGCTCAGCAATGGCAGTCTGCCTACCTGCAGCTCGAGCGCCAATTCGTCAAGCTGCAACTGCGCATTGACGAGGTCGACACCATGTCCAGCCTGTCCCGCCACGGGTCAATGGCCAGGTCACGCGCGGCCACGACATCGAGCGTTTCATCCAAACCAGCGTTATGCCAGGATCAGGGCGTCGGCCAAGGATCCGTATGCGACCGAGTCAACCGGATCATCCAAACATCGCCTGATAAAGCAACGCTTCCAACAACGGATGCGTGTGTCGCAACAAATCCCACGCCATCAGTCACCGACGACGCCGTGCAAACGGACACCAATCTGAGCCTCTTTGCTCCGTTAGATGTTGACGACCAGCTTGATGAAGAGTCGCCCCAGTCCTCGGAACTCTTGACTGTGATTCCGCCCGCCATCCCATCCACCCTCCAGTCCTTGTCGTCGTCCAGCTCCTCGTCTTGGGTGTCAACAGCCCAGTCAATGATCCTGACCGAAGATCACGCTTCGCAAACCTCATGCTCGTTTCTCGCCACCTGCGCATCTACTGCTGCCGTCACCGACCATGCCGATTCAACGGCAAACCAGCATGTTGCTCGTCGCAAGTACCGCCGCCACTCGTCTCTGGCACGCACTGGTGACGGGTCGGGTTCGCGCCCGCGGCCCGTCTCACGGCGCATCCGTGGCTTGGCCAAACGCCCCATCAAGCAACGGCCGCTGGCGGTGGTGCAAAGCGATACCGACTTGGCGGATTACAGTGATGTGTCTGAGCACGAAACGAGTGGCGATGCAGATGCAGAACCGTCTGGCACACTGACATCGGGATCCGACACAGAGGGTTCAAGAACGGGCGGACGGTCAGTCACACCAACGCAGAAATTGATTGGACGTGACCTTGAAGAGGAGCAGGATGACGACGACGACGACGAATCGTCGAGCCGCGTATGTTGAGCTATTTGTGTGACCGTTCTGGCGTCCGATTATACCTTGACTGACTCGAGCACATCAGGGTGAACCGCTTGAGTTCGCCTCTGATTCCAGCATGTCGCAACCCCGGCCCCCAACCCCACCACTCGCTTCCAGACGGACTCGCTACGTGCAGCAGCAGCATATCCAAGCCTCAGCTCTCGCCACCCCGCCCATCTCCCCCAGCGACGGCAGCACCGCACATTCATCCACTCTCGCACCGGCCTGTACCGCCAACCCGAGCTCATTGGCCCCATTAGGTGCCGCCACGTCGTCGGACGCATCCACGCGCTCCATTGCACCCTCATCGGCCAATCGCAACAATGCAAGCAGCTGCCACTCATCAAGCTCAATGTCCATTTCCATCTCGGACTCGATGCTGTCCATGTCGGATCCACCACTGGTTGCAGTTCATGGGCCCGTTCCCGAGTCCGGGTCACCGCTTGGCATGGCTGCGCCGCGTCGAGGTGGGGTCACGACCGACGATGACGAAGACGACAAGGACCACGAGGAAAATCGAGAAAAGATGTTACCGGATACGGCGCCGACACTGTTGAGCTTGCTCGAGTCGCCGGCGCATTCGTTTAATGTGCTGACCGTGTCGCGGATCGGGGGTGGTGGCGGAGGAGGGGAAAGTGTGCCAGAGACGTTGGAGCGTAACAGCAACAGAGACGAGGTGCCCACGCTGAGTCGTGGAACCCGGCTCGACATTGATTTGTCGCGATTGAGTACCATTACTGAAATGAGCAGTGCTTCCGTGGCGACGGATCCGCCGTCCGGCGTGGCAGCGTCTGCGGAGGCGAGTAGTGGAGCAGACCAACCCCGACATGCGCAACCACCTCTGCCACCCATGGCGTGGCCAAGGCCGCCAAGCACCACGCCGCCCCCACCGTCACCTCGGGCAATCCGCGATGACCACGGAGCCCCGACATCCCACGTGCCAACGAACACGAACACAGCCCCAATGTCTTCCACGTCGGCCGTATCGCGTTCTCCGCTCGTGCAAGTGTCTCCGCCTTTGTTCGCCGAATCCTCGCCCGTGTCTCGGAAAAAATCCAAATCCAAGAAACGGTCCAACGCAAGCAGCAAGCTTGGATCGCTCATGCCTCGGCGCCAACCGACAAACACATCCACATCGTCGTCTGCAGCGACCGTCTCCGACTCTGGCGTCGGCATTGCACATACCGTCACTTCAAGCCAAGTGTCGCTCTCCTCCACGTCGGGCGCGGCCGGTTCCGACGAGCACCATCCAAAGGAAAAGGTCAAAGGGTGGAAAGCCGTCACGTCGTTTGTCACTAAAGTCAAGGACAAGGTTCGCGACAAGGTACAGCACAAGTCGCATTCGTCATCCACGGGGAAAAACACCGTGTTTGCCGCGCCCGATGGCCACACGTACCAGTCGCCGCCGACGTCGCGCCGGTCGTCGCTTGCGCAGCTCGTTGGGCTCGGCAGCCACCACCATGCCAGTAGCAGCTCGATTGCGGGCAATGCCCCGTTGAGTCCGACATCCGGCTCGATTCGCGCCGTGTACGGGCCCTTCCACCACGGCTCGCCCGCAACGTCCAACGCGACCATTGTATCGACCGTGTTGACGAGCGATTCGGAATCATCGGGCGCACCGCTCAGTCCGAGAAGTGTTGGATCAATGTTAGTTGCCGGGGGATCGAGTCGTGGCACGCCGCGGCCCACGGGACATGCGACCGTCGGTGTGGCGGCGGGCGGCACAAAGATGTATCAGTCTCAGCAGCAAGTTGTTGCGGCGGCAGCCTATGGGTCGGCGGCTGGAGGAGGAGGCGCAAGTGGTGCAGTCGTGGGCCGCGCACCTCCCCACGCAGGTGGGTCCGTGTCCATGTCTGCGGCGACGGGCGGAATGGTTGCCGCTGCGGCGTATACGAGTCACCTGCACCAGTACCAACAACAAAAACAGGCGCAGCAACAGGTTGGGTCCACAACCACAACAAACAATCTGCGTCCTTGGCTCGGCCCTCCACCACTCACAAAGTCCAACTCTGCCCCGGGTTCCCCGCACACGGCCCATGGGACACTTGCCACCACGGGTGCTGCATCGAATTCTAGACACATGCCCCAATCCATGTCGGTGCCCGAACTCTACTCCCTCGCGCACGCACCCACCCCGCGGCACACGGCCACTGCATCAGTGCCCATTATGTTTCCAAAACCCGTCAAGGCCCTCGGCACGCCCAAAGTGCTTCTGGCCGATCCGCTCGAGCCGTCGCCAAACATGCGCATCTCCATGGTGACGCTCGAGTCGCAGCCCGATTCCACCTCGTCGCGTACGCCCAGCCCAAGCCTCATGTCACTGAAATCGGACGTGCCGCTCATCACCCCGGAAAACGCGCCGCCTGTGCCGCCGCTCGTCGTGGACCCCGGCATGTCGTTGCCGCGGTCGCTGCATTTGACCGACGTGGATGCCGACGAGGACCAAAGCGAGACCACAAGCGTAAACGACCGGCCGTTGCAAAGAACACATCGGCCGGGGCCGGGGCCGAACAAGGTAGGCCCGGTCGACATGGCGCCGCCCGAGGTGTTGACGCTGGATGACGTTGCGGATCAGATTCCAGTGGATGTTCGGTCCATTGCGTCGTCGCGCATTTCGCTCGTGTTGCCTGCACCGAGTGCGGGGGCGGCAGTCACAGGTGGCGCAACGAATCAGTATGTGCATCCGGCGGCGGCCGCAGCGGGGTCGGCGTAGGCACTTTCGTTCTTTCTTTGGTTGATTTCTCATCATGTACCCAACCCTTCACACGATTTTGTTCCGCCCGTCCTTTTTCTCCTCTGCTCTCGCTGCTAATACTCCTTTTCTTTTTCGTTCTTTTTTTTCCACTCGCTTTGTGTTTCCGTATCTTCTTTCTTTACTGGCTCGATGATGCCCCGTCGTTTTCGATTGCGCATTCGCTTCCTTGTGTTCGCATTGACATCCTCGCTTCCTCCTTGACTGCAAGTCGCCTGGCTGGCGGAACGGCGGGGCGGTGTATTCTTTACATTTTGTTGTTGCAATGTTACCATATATTCCCTCCTCCTTGTGCCCACACTCTTGCAGCACCGCCAACTCCAGACGTCGTAGGCAACCCCACGAATGAAGACACACAAATTGAGGAAGGGGTGCCATGACAACGACAACGAATGAATCCGGTGCACTCTCAAACACGTCACACACGGGTTTACTCGTCCACTGACAAGCCCCGGTCGAAACCGCATTATCCATGGACCGACCACACTCCACCTTTTGGAATGGCGACAAATTGCATGAGCTCGGGCAACGCGCGCGGCGCAACGTGCACATGCTTCAACTTGTGCGCGACCACGGGCTCGTCGGCGGCCAGCGGCGCCGGCGCGTCCGCATCGTCCACGTCTGGCGAAATGCCGACCAAGCCTGGGGCAATGAAATGCTCGACTTGCGTGTACACTATGAGCGCTTGGACGGCAGAAAGAGCCATCGACTGGTAGTTGTTTTCGCCGCGCGGGCTCTTGGGAATGTGAAAGTGGCTAAGGTTGGGCATGTGGTGGTATGGGATCCAAGGAAGCAGGCGCGAAATGTCAGGGCAGTCGAAGGCAATGCCACCACGGTGCTCAACGTCGAGCAAGGTGAGGTGGGTGAGGGATGGGAAACAGACGGCTTCAGGGAGGAGCGCAGGCGTCGGGAGGTTATTGCCAGCAAAGAGGATTTCAGCAGCTTCAAAAGTAATCGTCAACTCCTTGAGGCTGGACATGTGGACTTTGAAATTGGGACGGTCGCGATAGGTCCACGAAAGCTGGGCAAGGGCGTGGAAGCAGCCAGCATGGGTGTCGTTGGCAGCGACGCGATCGACGACGGTCAGCCAGACGTCCGCCGGAAGGAGGACAGTGGCGGGCTTCTCAGTGGCGGTCAACATGGTTGCATGGATTGCATCGAGTCAGTCTGGCTGATTTCGTCCACCTATTCGGGAGGGACTGAGCCGTCCATCGGCCCAACGCAGCTGGCTGCAACAAAACTGCGATCCTCTTCCGAAAGAAGAAACGAAGGATGTATGTATACACTACATCCCTTGCAGGTCCAACAACTTCCCTGATCCATTCACGTTGACAGCAAGTCGGCATCAGGCAAGGCAATCCAACGCGCCAACTCGTCCACAACGCTGTGGGAAACCTGGACCCGAGTCAAATGCTTGGCAAACACAGGCATCTGCGCAACTTGATCCTCGCTTGAAACAATCTCGACCAGCCCCGGTGCGATGAACGATTGCACGCGCGTGTGCGTTGCAAGCGACACCAGCGTCACGCCGTCAATCGAATGCGTGTTGCGGATTCCGCGATGTCCAAACGGGATGTGGACATTTTGCAGGTTCGGCATGTGATGGAACGGAACTCTGGGCACCTTGTCGAACTCGCCAACTTGCCTGGCAACCGTGCGATCCTCAATGTCGACCAGCGTGAGACGGGTGAGCGCTGGGAACGCGAAGGTTGTGGGGTCGGCAGGGAACATGGAGTTAGGACCGCCTTCAAGCAAGGGCGCGGCCAGCTCAAAGGAAATCGTGAGCTCTTGAAGCTTGGGCAAGTGTACTTGGAATGGAGTAAAGCCGGTCCCCTCGCCACATTCGAAATCGAGAACAAGCCGCTCGAGCGTCGGCAACGAAAACAATCGTCTACACTCACGCGGGACGTCCGCGACGCCAAGCACCTCGAGCGAGGCAAGGTGGGGTAAATCGGCAAGGTTGGCGAAAAACTCGTCGTCATCAAAGTAAAAGCCGTGCAGCATGCGCACGTGTCGAGTCGCGGGCCCGAACGCTGGACAAGAGCGTGAATCGGCGGGAATAAAGTAGTCGTGGCGTGTCAGCTCCTTGTACCGGTCTGTGATGGGATGGTAGGCATCCCACTCGTACTGGTCAATTCGGGAATAGAATCGGAACGTGCGGAGGCGCTTGGGATCCATGGACAAGATGAAGGGGAGTCTGTCAAAGAATTTGGGGTCCCCTCTCCGACCGTCATAGGGGCCCTCCCAAAAGCAGTGTTCGCCAGTTGCAAGCGCGTCCATGATCAACTCGTTTACCAAATGCAGGGGATACGGGAACAGGACAAGGCCGCCGTCGATGCGAACTGCATTTGCTGTCTCGCTATTGCCCCACAGAGACTCGATTCCTGAAAGGTCCGGCTCGGATTGGTTGCCCTCGTTTTCCAGCAGCGACGCCAGGTACAGCTTGCCGTCCAACACGGCAAAAGGTTGCAAACCCGAATACTCGGACACGGCATGGATCCGTTCGAGCCGCTCGCTATTCATATCCAACTGGCCCGTCCAATACCGTGGATATACGCTCGAATCCATGACGTCTTGATGGCGGGCAATTTGGACCCGGTCTATGTCCTGTTCGTAAGGAAGCCCTTTTGGATAAACTTCGGGAACGTTCTCGAAGTTATCGCGGAACACGAGGCAAAGCCGATGCCAGATGAACGGATAGGCGGCTTGGTATGCGTTGCGGCAGGTCCATGAGAGCCGGGCGACGTCAAGAAAGCGTCCGGGACGTGAGTCTTCTGCAAGAAGGTGGAGGATCACGTTGAGCCAAAGCTCGGTGGGGAGCGAAAGGGGGCCGGGGGCCATATGTTGCTGCTGAACGGATCCGTGGGTCAATTGATAGTGCGCATACAATTCATTCATCGGCGACGCTGAATAGAGACGTTGGCGGTTTTCCGCTGTTAAATGTTTGCACAGGGGGGAACTGCCGTCGATCCACCTGCACAGACTGACCCGTTCAGATCTTGAAGGGCAAGCACGGAGCAGTTGTGCACCGCACAAGTGCGCTGCGGCCGAGCACATGGCGTCATTGATGCTCGTGAATCATGAGACAAAAGGTGGTATATGTAGTAATGTGAGATATTTGCGATTGGTACCAACATAAACGTCGGTACTATAATGAGGCAACCATCACGGCAATGGATCAACAAAAGGTGCCTGGCGGCGGAAGATGGAGAGACGTGAAGCAATTGATCTGTGAAACGATGCAGCAGGCGAATTCAAAACCAGCCAGCAAAGAAGGAAGGACAACTGAAAACGTGGAGCACGCCAAAGTGTGAGATGGTGGATTCACACTTCCAGAGATAGGACGGTGAATGATGACGGAGTGCATGGGAACAGAAGCGAACTAACGAGGAAAGCAATGGTGACGTATTGGGCAGGAATGAGCAAAGGAAAAAAAAAGGGTACAAAAGGGAAAGACACATCCAAGCAACTGAATCCTTGCTGTCACTGCACAATCGCGCTGTCGGACCGGCTCGACCCGCGCAACGGCGGCACCGCCAACCCACCTTGATGCTTTGGCGCGATCCCGTCGCCAGCTGCCGCAGTGGCGACTCCCGCATTTGTTGCCGCCGCAAGCGACAAGGTAAACAAGTGATCAAGTCCCGCCGCGTTCAACACATGCTCATCGTCCTCGTCCTCGTCCTCTTCAGCGTGCGTGTGCATATACTCTTGATGATGCGGGAACCGCGACCCACCACTGCCACTGATCCTCGGACACGCATTGGCGTACTCTGTGTCGTTGACTGGGTCGTGGAACGTCATGCCTTGCATGGACTGGGCCAGTGCGTCGAGATCACACGGCAATGGCGGCGCAGGTGTCGACGGTGAAGGCGAATGTGTCGAGACTTGATCCGATTGCAACGACGATGTAATCGACAGTGCCTTGCCCGACCGCATGGACATGTCGGCATTGGCTCCGCGCGCGCCTTGTCCCAGACTGTGACCCGCACCGCCAAGATTTCCGCCGGCTTGCATCGCACTGGAAAGGGCGACATGACCCGACACGGACGACGACGAGGACGTGCGTGGACGGAACCCGCCAAGGGCGGAATCGGTTGATTCGCGCATCAGGTCCTGCGACGACGTGGACACGCCCGACGACGACACGGTCCCGTGCTTGTTGGACCCAAGGCCAAACATTGAGAAAAATCCGCTTGAACTCCCGTCCTTCCCAAGCCCACTTGTCACGCTGCCCGCTGAGCCCTTCTTATACATGCCCGTTGACACAGACCTGACGGGTTTTGCGACTGACGCGGAGCCCGCCGGCGTGTCACTAAGTGCTTCCCGGACCGCCGCATCGGGATCCCATGCCGAAGCCTTGCGCAACTTGCCCTCAATCATCTTTGTGGGAATGATCTTGAGTGCGGCATCCCGGAGCAGCGTCGACGTCTTGCTCTGCCACTGCGACACCTTTGTCTGGCGAAACGACTCGCGCTGGATCCGCGACACGTGCTTGATCCTTGTCCGAGCAAATTGGTCAAACAGCACGGTGGGTTTCACGGCGGGGCCATGGGCAACAATGAGCCGCACAAGCAAGTGCGCATCCTCTATGGCCATGTTTGCCCCCTGAAACAGCGCCGGCGTGGTCGGATGCGCGGCATCCCCCAACAGCACACATCGCGCAGAGTACCAGGCCATTGGGTCGGAATCCGCCTCGCGATCCACAATCGGCTGCAAGTAAAAATGGTCGGCGCGTGTCAATCGGAACATGGACTGCAACGGCTCGGGCCAGTGTGCGGGTGGCTCTTCACCCTCGCGCTTCAGCTGCTTTGCCTTGAACGCCTCGCGCGACCCTTGCCATTTTTCCCTGACCCACCAGTACCCGTACGACCCGATTTCGTTGAGGAACCCAAACGAGAACCGGCGTTCCTTGTCGTAGTAGAGCGACATGGACCGCGGCTTGTGAAAGTCGTCCTTGATCATGAGCTTGTGGAGTTGTCGCCGCAACAGTGCCTTGGCCGGATCATTTGCATCCTCGCATTGCGCGCGCTCTTCTTGTGGGAGAGGGAAGCTGCCACGGTAGCAGATTTCGCCCGCGTAGCGTGGCGACGAGTTGGGCACGGACGAGGACGAGGGTTTCGAAGAGGTATCCGTTGCCGCGGCGGCCAGGGTTTCCGCACGGAATTGCGTCGTGAGTTGCCGGCACACGGATTTGATGCCATCGGCGCCAATCACCATGGGAACCACGAGCGAGGCAAAAGCGTGTTGGTAGGTGAAGACGAGCTCAACTGCGTGGTTTGTTTTTTGATCAACAGTGAGCATGTGAGACAGGAGCGAAATGAGACAGCAAGTTGACATACCATGGTTGTCGTTTTCCGTGCACTGAATCACAGACGACTCGAACAGGATCTTTTCTCTTGGTACCATGGTCATGAGCTGCGACATGAGCGACCGACGGTTCGTCATGCGCATACACTGGCCAGTGCCCAAGACATTTTCCATGTTGAGCGATTTGATTGGGTCGGCGAGAACAATGGTGTCGAGATGGGCCAAGTCAACGGATGATGTGGCTGTTCATCATGACAGTTGTACAACAACGACAGTGCGTGAGTCACAGTGAGAAGAAATTGACGCACTTGGTTGCCGTTGTTCACGGAAATGCAACACCACAAGAAGGCTTGCGATGCATGACGCATGTGAAACGCTTCCGACCTGCCGTCGAGCGCATACACGATCACCAAGCAAGGCAAAGGAGAACAGAGTTGGGATATGGATATGGAAGCAAGAATATGCACATACCACTGCCCGCCGTCGTTGCTCGTGAATGCCCGCCGAACACACCCGCGAAACCGGTAGATGACGAACTCTCCGATCCACCGGCGACTGGCGATACCGTCTTGATACTCGCACCATCGACCATCATGAACCCGACCTTGCCATTACCGGCACCATTCGGCACCTGCATGCCGGTCGGCCCGTCCTGCCCCGGGACCGCGGGCGGACCCTGCAAATGCCTAGCCTTGCACACGTGCACATGCTCGACGCGGCTCGAATGATGTGTCCAAAACTCGTCGGGAACGCCCAGCTCAACGAGCACATCGATGGCCGCGGGAAACAAGCCCAGATCTGCGCCATCGAGATGCGTGCCCTCCTTGCGCTTTTCCAGGATCACGTATGGGATCTTGTATCGCTCAAAGAGTGCCGCGACGGCCAAGCCGCCCACACCACCGCCAACAATAGCAAATTCGGGCGGCGGGAAGATGTGGGCCGTGAGGTCGGTAAAGGGCGAGTGCGAGGGCATTTTGTTTGAAAGCAGGAGCGCGTGGAGTGGATGGATGTAAGGTTGCTGTTGGCGGGGATCGCTTGGGGGCGACAATATGGGCGAGTGGCCAGGTGAGGGCGATCCGGGAAGAAAGTCGAGGTGGTCAAGCGGCAACCGGTTGGGAGGATCGTTGTTGTTGTAGTTGTTGTGGTGATGATACATGATTGGTGCGGGCGATGGGGTGGTGAGCAGCGAGTGGGAATGCAATGGCGAGAATGGAAGCGGATGGAACTAAGCGAGCGGTGAAGAGAGGAGGGGACGATAGGTGCTTTGTGCTGGGGCCACCGGCCGAGAAGAGAAGAGCGAGAAGAGTGAGAAACAAACCTGGTCCAGATTCAAAATGTGCTGCACCCTGCAGCGAATGCGATGTTGAGGTTCAGATCACCAAGAAACTTTGTGCAGGCACAGGTGAAACAGAGAAGCAGTGTCCGCGGCTGTTTTCGGGTCGGCGAGCTGAGACAGCGGTGTGAGGCGTCCTCCCGCCAGACGTCGTTGCGTGTCGAGTCAAATAGCGCGTCGAGCTGGGCGAATCAGCCGCTAAAGTTGGTAATGGTTGTGGGAACCTGACGGGCAGGTGCTGTAATGTGACAACGACACACAGCGGGAGCGGGTGGGAGAAGGCGGGTCAGCCGCCGGTTATGTACTGCGATGGGAGATCAGCGACTTTGAGGGGCGTCTGGGTCTGGGTGGCAAAAAAGCGCCAGGTCAAGAATCAAGAAGCACGGTCGGGTCGAATGGAGCCGCAGACTGACTGGAATGGTGTCAACAAGTGGTGGTGGGCGATGCGTTGAGACACGAGGATGAAATGCCCATGTGGTGGATGGGCTGTCGTGTGTGCCTGCCCACGAGTGAACGAGCGTTGGCGTCCGTTACGACGAATCGGTGGAATCAAAGATGGACGCAACCGCGGGTCGATGATGCGCAAGCGACTTGAGCGGCCGAGAACGAGCAGAGCAGCGGCCGAGCACAGGGTCTGGAACCAAATTTGAAAGAATGAGTGCGAACCCACCTGATGTCAAGCAGGCACCCAACACGGCAGCCAAGGATTGGAAAGATCGATGCCTAAACAGATAGAGAAACAACCAAAAGAATGACGAAAATTTAACACGACTTTGAGCACTTTAAGCATGGCCAATCTCATTTTCATTGCGCTGCCCTTGTGTTGGTCCACGACACCGTTCATGCCACCCCCCACCCCCACACGCCCCGGATGGCTGGCTGCCGCACCGCCCTTGTCTCCGCACACATGCTCGACAAGTCATCAGACCTTGCGGTCATGGCCCCACTTGGTTCGGCGCGACACAAGCAAACCCCCAAGGTGAAATGCCAAGATACAATGGCGAGCGGCACCAAGAACTGTGTGATTGTTGTTTACGTACTTGAAAAATCCTCTTTTAATTGAGCGTGGTGAAGCGAGAGCGAATGCTTCTACAATCGTGTCCTGGCGAGCGACGTCGTGGACCGTGGGCGATGTGATCGTGGCAAAGAGAACGTGAACGGGGAATTGGGCAGGGATCTGCTCGGTGTACAGATGGATATGTAGCGAAGATGTGCGATCGTGCTGTAGTGTCGAGTGGTGTGCGATTGATGGATGTACGTTGGTTTACAAGCTCGCCGGGTCACTGGAGAGCAGCCCGTATCGCTGAGCCGCGTGAGACTCGAGAGACGCAAGCGAGGGCATCAACTCGTTTTGTATTTGACTCAACCTGTCCCGACTGTCCGCCGCGCCGGATATCCAGGATATCCAAACCTGACTGTGGCGGTGGTGTTGTCCAGAATCAGAGAATCGACAACGATCGCGTCGAAGCGACAATCACGCCCACATTGTGTTGCAAACCCACACCCCTTTGCATGCGCAACCAACGCAGCCAGTCGCTTTGCCGTCCGTCCCTGAATGGATGCAACGCTACATATTTACATGCCGCCGCATTGATCACAGGATCCCGTCCTGCTGGATAGTATACATGGATATGCTAAGCAAATACGAGCCTACCCTCGCCAAACAGTAGGGAAATGACGCTGGTGCGAGACATCAGGGGTTCCCCTGTAGACATGCAATGCAACGCCATACTCTCTTCCGCAACTCTTGAGCGGTAAATCGGCCACCCAGAACTTCCAAGCTGCTGTGCATCTGTTGTCATCAGCTTGAGAGAAGATCATTCGAAACCATTTCTATTGTAGCGACTTGCCTTCTAGGCAGGTGGGTCGGACCGGGGAAGATCGGGCACCCGTGCATTTTTTTTATCCAGCCTACGGAATCATTGAGTCTGGTCGATGTGACATGCCTAGCCGCGCAACCTCGAAATGCGAAATAGGCAGAATGCACTGATGATTAGATACAATATATTCCTCATTTCACACAAACCCAGGATGAAGAAACATGAAGGTGAATGAAAACAAACTACATATGACGAAAACGACACTTCTTCAAATGTGAATGGCCTTCTTGTTACCATAGGCCGCCATGCACGCCTCCTTGAAAGCCTCGGACAGGGTTGGATGTGCGTGGCACGTCCGGGCAACATCCTCGGAACTGGCGCCATACTCAATGGCCAACGTGGCCTCGCCAATCATCTCGCCAGCGTTGGGGCCAATGATGTGCACGCCCAACATGCGATCCGTCTTCTTGTCCGAGATAATCTTGACCAAGCCTGAAGTATCGCCGTTGGCCTTTGCACGCGAGTTGGCCAAGAACGGGAAGGTGCCGACATTGTACTCGATGCCCTTTTCCTTGACCTGCTCCTCGGTCAAGCCGACCCAGGCAACCTCGGGATGCGTGTAAATGACGGACGGAATGGCGTCGTAGTTGACGTGGCCGGCGCCGTTGATGATGTTCTCCACAGCAGCAATGCCCTCCTCCTCGGCCTTGTGTGCAAGCATGGGCCCAGCAACAACGTCGCCAATGGCCCACACGTTGGACACGGCCGTGCGCAAGTGTGCGTCGATCGGGATGCGGCCGCGGTTGTCGGTTTGCAAGCCAATGTTTTCAAGACCCAAGTTGTCCGTGTATGGCTTGCGGCCAATCGACACGAGCACAGTTTCGGCCTCGAGCACTTGGGTCTTGCCCGTCTTGACGTCCTCGACCTCGACCTTGACCTCGTTGCCGTCCACCTTGGTCGACAGCACCTTGGTGTTGAGCATAAACTCGAGGCCTTGCTTCTTGAGCGTCTTGTGGAACTCCTTGGCCATTTGCGCATCCATGCCGGCGCCAATGGCGCCTTGGAACTCGACCACCGTCACCTTTGCGCCAAGGCGCGACCAAACGGATCCCAACTCGAGGCCAATCACACCGGCGCCAATGACAATGAGGTGGTTGGGCACCTTGGAAAGCGAGAGCGCGCCCGTCGACGAGACAATCTTGTCCTCGTCAATGGGAATGTTGGGGAACGAGGCGGGTTCCGAGCCCGTGGCAACAATCACGTGCTTTGTCTTGATGACCGAGGTGGAGCCGTCGGCGGCCGTCACTTCGACTTCGGTCGGAGACAGCATGCGGCCGTGGCCCTTGGCGTAAGTGACCTTGTTCTTCTTGAAGAGCATTTCAATGCCGCCCGTGAGCGACTTGACAATCTTGTTCTTGTTGTCCATCATCTTGTCGAGGTTGAGGGACACAGAGGAGACTAAAGCCACCACGACGCCTAACGTCAATTCCCAGTAAACTGAAAAAAAAGAGGAGACGATAAGAGAGCGGCACATACCATCAATACCCCGCTCCTTGAAATCATGCTGAGCCTGGTGCAACATGTGCGAGTTGTTGAGGAGCGCCTTGGAGGGGATGCACCCGACATTGAGGCACGTGCCGCCAAGGGACCCGCGCTTCTCGACACACGCGGCCTTGAGACCCAATTGGGCAGCCTTGATGGCGGCAACGTAGCCGCCGGGTCCACCGCCAATCACGACCACATCGTGCTCCTCGCCCGAAGCGGCCGTGGCGAGAGAGCGGGCGGCGGCAGAGTACATGACAAAGCGCGGCGAGGCGACCGAGGGGCGGATCTGCAGGAAATCAAAGAGTGGGCCTCGTTTAGGATCGCGAGATGTATGTTGATGGCCGGAATGAATGGCGGGAGTGGCATACCGCGGACGAGAGTGCGGTGCGGAGCATGGTGGTGATGAAGACGGATTCCGGATATGGATCGATGGCGCTGGCGGTCAAGGAGCAGAGCAGTGAGGACTCAATCAGAATGCATTCGCTAAAGGTCTGTGGGAGTGGCTCGATACCATGAACGATGGAGCGTCGGTCGAGGAGCGTCGGGCGAGTGCGGGTGCAGCATCCCCACCCCCACCCCCACCGGCTGCTTCCTCGCGGCTGACTGACGATATGATATCGACTCTGGCCGATGGCAATGGCCCGCCGATCTGCTCTCCAGGTCCCCCCACCACTCAACACCAGGCACGTGACTGGATAATTATAATGATCATGAATCTGTACTTTCTTTGATCTATGTATGAAGCGCTGCTAGTCTGGCTCACGGACTGTGTGCAATCGCCTCAAGTCGCCCTCTCCAGCCAACCCCCAGTTCGCCCAAAGCCATGTCTGCAACAACCCTCGTCTCTTCCCTCTGGACCTCCCTGTCCACATTGACCTGGCGGTCCGCTGCCTCCTTGGCATCGTCCTCGCCATCCGCCGCCGCCGCCGTCGTCTCCAGGCCAGCACTCTTCTCTGGCGCATCCGCCGCCGCCAGCCGCATCATCCTCCCCGCCATCCTCACCGACCTGTTGCCGGGCTTTCTCATGGCCGTGCCAAAGTCCCGCACCACACACGGCAAGAAGCGCATGCGCATGTCCAACAAGGGACTCAAGAACCGCGAAGACATTGTCCCCTGCCCCGTGTGCCACGGGCCTAAGCTGTTGCATCATGTGTGTCCGGGGTGTTTGGCAAAGTTGGAGCGCAAGCGGCCAGAAGTGTTGAGCAAGAAGCCTGTTGAAAGCAGTTGAGGGAGGTTCAAGGCGACGGCAGAGGCTGTCCTCATTTCCGTTAGCGTTTAGCATGCATTCGTTTACACAGTTATTCCTCCTCACCTCCAAGCACCAACCCACGACACAATTGATATACTACTTCCTGACCTCCGTTCACTCATGGTCCTGATCCGTCGCATTTCGCCGAAGCAGCAGTAGACAGATTGATTCTGGGCATTTGCAGTAGCCAATGCCTGCTCCTACTCTGTCGCTCGGCTCTGGTCGCTCAGATTCCCAGCAGTCCGTGTCCGACTGTTTGGTCATCACCGACGATTCCTTGCTTGCGTTGATGCCTCGGATCATTCATTCACTGCTGCACTAGGCATGGGGGTCATTATCCTTATGGCGATGCGTCATAGGCGATAGGTAAATAATACGGCAGCTGGTCACGGCCAGGGAGCTCCCCCCCGTTTTGGGCGCTCTCAGTTCGTGTGTGTTTCAAGTCACCACAACACAATCCATTCACTCGTGGAGGACCGAGACATGGCATTCAAAAGGCAAGCGGATCCCCGGCACCTTCCGGCCTCGCAAACGTCACCGTTGCACTATGCACCGATACAGTACACATGGACCAATGCGTAAGGCGTAGACGATAAGTTGGACGACAATGCCCAGAAAAGAGCTCCAAAAAACAAGGCACTCGCCCAGTCGAGGATGGTCATCGACGCCCCCAACCGCCTACATTATCCTTGCCTGCATCTTTGGGCTTTCCTTGATTCCGGCCGTGCTCTCCCAAGGGCGGTGCTCGGCAGATGGCGACTGTCCATCGACATTCTTCAGTACGTTGACCTGTGTTCCTGTCTCGCACAAGACTCTCAGTTACTCGGCCAACTCTGATCACTGCCAATGCAAACACCAGTCCCGCAAGTGTGCGAAGGTGGGCGGTGCATGCCAAAGACTTGCAGCGGCCATCTAAAGTGCCAAGATTTTGATCCAAACACATACTGCCCGACCTGGGGCGGCGGCGGGCGTTGTGCGCCACGATTGGGCGAGGGTGCTTCATGCAGTTGGTCGCCATCGTTGGGCCAGGAACAGCCGTGCCGTGCAGGACTCGAGTGTACGGGCTTTGGATCCAAGACTTGCACACGGCCGGGTGGTGGCGGGGGAGGAGGCGATGGAGGAGGTGGGCGTCCGCCGCAGCCGCCACCACGTCCGCCACCGTCGGGTGGATCGGGGTCGGGCAACAACGATGACGATAACGGTAGCGGCGGATCAAGTACCACCAGCTCGCAATCCACCTCTACTTCATCTGCCACACGTACCTCGACCTCGTCAAGTACCGCAACCCGCACCTCAACATCATCGACCACTCCGACTGCGACCGATCCGTCTGACAGCACTACCACACGCTCCTCTTCGTCGTGGTCAAGCAGCTCAGGCTCGCCGTTTGGCGCCTTTTTCCTCGTCTGGTTGCTCGTTGCTTGCACCATCATTGGGTCGGCTGTGTACCAGTGCATCTCGCGCAGGAACTACGCACCAAGTCCTCCGCGGCCGCTGACCGCACCCGCACCGTATGCGACCGCGGGACCCACACCACCGCGGCCACCCGCTGGTGCAAGTCCCGTGTCACCTTCGGTATCGGCGGCAGCAGCAGCAGGCGCGTCTGTACCTGACATGCCTCCGCCACGGCCCGTGTCGCAGCCCGAACCGAGCGCGCCAACACCCCCGCCCGCTCGGCCGTACGGATCGCCCATTGAGGAGCACGTGGATTATGTGGAAGTTGGACCAACCACTTATGAGTACGAGCAGCCAGCTCAACTACCCGTGTACCCGCCGCAACCGGCAGCTGCCGGATACTATGCTACAACGCCCATGTACCACATTCCACCTACGGCCGCGCCTGTTTCGGGCAGCGTGTACCCCCCGCCGCCATCGGCTCCCACACCAGTGTATCCGCCGCCCGCTGCATCAGCCATGTACGCGTCAGGCGAGTCGACAGCGTACCCGCCAACCTACGCCACCTCGCCGCCAATGTATCCAATGGCCATGCCTACACCAAACCCCGGTTACACGCTCGCCATGCCCGAGCCCGTGCGTAACAGTACCTTGCAGCGGCCAATGTCGGCGACAAATGTGGCGGTGCGGCCTCATCCTGCGCCTGCAAGTGTGCATTTGGGATCGGCAGATGCCGATGGGGTTGGACAAGGGCACGTTGGACAAGGCGGGATTCAAGTGCTAGGTGGGCCGGGCGATGAAGAGTTGGTGTTGCCCGGAGGTGCTGTTGGTGGAAGGTAATGATTGGATCATGTTTTTGCGTTTTCTTTGATAGAATGATCATAGAGGACTGTTTCCCAGTTTCCGCTCACAAGCGAGACAGGTGCACCCAAGTACTCCTTTCCAGCTGAATCATATAAATGTATATTGAATAAATTCCCAAAATCTTTGGCAACTGCCCCAGTCACACGCCATCAATATCACAACCCGCTCACTCTCACCGACTTACAATTCGCCCAACAACCTTCCGACCGGTCTCGTTTGCTGGGCTTGCCCTTCCCTTCTTGGAACTCCGGCTTGACTTCCGAACGCGCTAACGGCTGACATGCCCGGTCCAGTTCCCACCACGGCCGCCGGTGCCACCACATGATGCCTGCCCGTGCCTCTGCCGGGACCACCCATGACGTCGTCTGCCACCGGCCGCCTCCTGTATCGCAAGTACGCGTCGCCTGGATGAATCTGGGGCGAGCATCCTTTACATGTTCGGCAGGCAACAATGATGCCGACGAGAATCACACCCAGCATGAAGAGTGCAAGGATGTAGGGCTTATCGATTGGATCCCATTCGCCGCGCGTGATGGCGGCGGCGGGAGCAAGTGGCGTAGACGTGATCTCGCATTTGGACGTGGACAGGATCGAAAAAAGCGAGCCGGCGGCTTGGACATCGGCAGAGGCGTCGGGTATTGTGTGAATGGATGAACTGAGTGGGGTGGTGGAAGAGGCTGCGTCATACGTCGATGTTGTGGTGGTGGTTGTGAGTGCGACAGGTGCTGCAAGTGCGAATGTGATTTGGCACGCGTTGAGCAAGAGCCAAACAGCCATGTGATGGTGTCGGCTGGTAACAGGAATGTGAGACATCATATTGTGCGAGACGTGAGGTATTATGTGAAGTAGGGTCTGCTCATTTGCTGATGCGTTCATATCGAAAAAGTGACTAGAATGTCGAATGGGCAGGTGCTGGTTTATATACCTGCCAGCTCGATCGGAAGTGTGAGCTCGTACAAACGCTTTGCCGACGCCCATAGCGCCGCGATGGCACGGCTGTATTCCAGGGCCATATTCCATGCTGTACATTATCGCTTTTTCGCCCACTTTTCCTTGCATCTGAGTCCTCAACGATATCGACATAGTAAATAGACGCGTCAGTGACAATGGCTATATTTGTCTCTCACATCCTTGATGACAACCAAAAGCAGAAGAAATACATTGTGTCATGGGCTGAGGCAAGCCGACAAGGACAAAGGAGCTGCGTGTACACGGGGTAGTATATTTCCATGTATGCGGGATTGACGTGCTCGGTAATGGACGACCGGATGCACTTGTAATCCGTTGTTTTTTGTTAGACATTGGACGGATGGGGCTGCGCCGACTCACACCGCTTAGGCATGAAACTTGCAAATCGCACGGGAGAATGGCAAAGATGCTTCCACATTGTCAATGCGAATGCGGGAGACGGGACAAATTGATGAAAGAGACTTTGTAGCGTGGGCGCGAACATGATGGAGACACTGGCAACACCCACAAGATGAGGCATCGCAGCACGCGAGTGGTCCAAGGCTCATGCATTCTATTCGGTGTATGTATTGTAACACTCAAATTTCCGTTCGACAACGCTTCCGCCCCACTCTAGCGGTGTCCTCGTGCCTCTATTGCGACATCCATGACGGGAAATTGCAGCTCACCAGTTCCCACGCGACCGGTCCATTCCAACCGGCTCTTGTTGGGTCAACGGGTGCGGTTGCGGCATCGTGACAATCGGTATTACCTGGCGCGCTGTGGACGTGAGCGACGACATGCGTGGATGGACGACTTGGCGAATCGGTTCCGCCGCAAATTCCACAATAGGCTGGCCCACAGTCACGTATTCCACATGTTCTTCAATCCGGGATCCATACGGGCGGCTGGTGTTGGACGTTTCTGGACCAAACGGTAAGACGGGTGCCGGCGCTGGTTTGGGAGCCGCGAGTGTGGGACGTGGCGGTTGGTGAAAGCGACGGTGTTGCCGATAGCGAGAGATCGCAAAGACCAAAAGGGCCGCAGAGCATGCCACGAGCACAAGAACCCATGGGAGTGGCAGCAAAAGGTGGACATCCGAGTCGGAATTGTTATCGAGCACAATTGGAGTTGGCGTCGCTGTTCGTGATGGAATCAGCTCGGTTTGGCTTGAACTCGGTGGAAATGATGGAGCGGTCGTTGATGCGGGCGATGGCGACGACGAGGTGGTCACGCCGGTTGTGTTTGGATCTTGCACACATGTCCCTTGGCCAAATCCAGAGCAAATGATTCCTGGCGTGCAAGGCTGTTCTTGCCCAAGACTTTGTGACCACGAGCACTGAGATCCTGCACCAAGCCGCGGAATACACCGCCCGCCGCCACCCCAGGTTGGGCAAAATGTGTCAGGGTTGAATCTCGAGCATGGCGTAAGCCCTGAGCAGGAACTTGGCATGCAAACGCCTTGGTCGCAACTGAGCGAGTCAAACTAGGAAATATTTACATACATGCTCGTAATGGTATTCATAGCAAAACGCATCAGATGAAATGTGGAAAGCAAAGCGTACAAATGACGGTGGCCCACAATCACTGCTTGTGCTGCAAGTTCTCCGCTGCGCAAAAGTGGTGGCGGGGACACTGACCAGGAGAGCAATGATCACGACAGATATCATGTTTTACTTGCGAGAGGGAATGACTGATTCAGGATTCAAAAGAACTCGGTACGAGAATGCTGTTCAAACGGCAAAGGATCGTGCTGTAGAGTGGGCGGAGAAAGGGGCACTCATACACTTCTATACTCGTTGACGGAGCGCAACAAATCCGAGCACCAGGGTACTAAGTACCCCTGCCCGCACGCATGGCATGATGCGTGTACAATGAAAATCGAGGCCGAAGGAGCAGCAGTGCTCTGCCACAGTTTGTGCGGTCAGATCTGGCAGCAGCACCTGGGATCACCTGTTTCACACCCCTCGAAACGAGCTCGGTTGCCTGCGAAGCGATCCGCTAACCAACCAACCGATTTTAATTTGTAGCGGCGATGAATTTCTGGAACTTGCTTTTTAACTTATTCAGACAGATGCGCGGCGGCGCATGCCCAATTCGACCAGTCATGTCTCACTTGAGACGAACCAGAGCCCCTGCTTACGCGTCTATTGACTGGTTTTGGCTCGGTTCAAGTCGTTTCCACATTTCCCACACCAAGCAACAGCGGTGAGGGTTCATAAATAGTGTACATGAAAAGGTCATTGTTGCATGGCTTTGCATGTCATTCCTCTGACGCATTCAGCTGTAGTCCAAGAGATGTGCTCTCGAACTTGAAGAGTTCGTTTGTCTTGTAGATTCGAACTGATATGGCGCCATGTAAAGATTTTTTGCATTGGGGTACATGTGAGGACAGGATGTGACTGCCGTTGTCAACTTTTTCACAATTGTTACTGGAAACAGATGGGCACCGTGGATTCTGCTGTGTCCATGGAAGGGTAGAAACAACGAGAACCTGAGAATACCGATAACATTGAGAAAGCTCAAGAAACAATCCATTCAACTATTGGCCGCGATATTGGAAACTGCCTTGCCAATCTTGAGGACGGCCCCTGCTCCCTGTTTGATCTGGGCTTTGGCCAGCTTCTTTTCATAGATGGCACAATCGTCCTGTTTTTCAGAGAGAAACGGGCAATGCATACGGATGTCAGTAGAGTCTCACTGCTCCATAATGATATGTATGAACAAGTACCTCGCTGAGCTCAACAAAGCTGATGTGAAGTCGAACCATGCCAGCATCCTGCATTCCGCCTTGACCGCCTTCGCGGTCGCGCATCAATTTCACCTCGCCGTTGAAAGCAACGCAACCCTTGCCAGCCAAGATGGGCGAAATGTCCAAAGTGCAAGACCCAATGAAATCATTGCTCATCAAGTCCTCATCCCAAGCGCTAATGGCCAATTTGCCAGTAATGAGTGCGTCCGCGTCCTCCTTGGTTTTCGCAAATTTAGGATGGACAAGCAAGTCGACAGTTTGGAACCAGGAGGGATTCAGGCCTCCGCGAGAGTGGGCTGTGGTCGACACGGTCATGTTGCCGAGCTTGAAGTTGAGGTACGGGTCCTGCTTACTATACTTGTCGCAGTTGAAGAGGTTGCTGCCGCGGACTGCGAGGAGACATTGGGCGGGGTCAAACTCGTTGGCGGAGCCATGGACAGGATGAAGGAGCGTGATGCATACTGCAGTAGATTTTGAGGATTCCGATGGTCATTTTTGGTGCGCATTCATGGGTTAATGGATTCGTCATGGGTAGGTTGACGGGGCCAGTTTGGAGCGGGGATGTGGGATTTATAAGAATTCATCTGTCGCGGACCACACACATTGGTTGGCCACGGGCGTCTTCGTCGTCCGTGGATCGGACGGGTTGGTCGACCAGGCATATTTACACCGCTTGCCGCCACAATCATGCATGATCATTCACGCATGATTCCTTTGTCATGCATCCTTAATCAACAGCCCCAGCCTACCGCTTGCGAGCAGAATACCTATGTTTCTCATGCCGCCTTGCCGATCGAGCCGTTCTTGAGATCGATTGCGATGCATCATTGCAGAAGGTTAAGGCAAGCACAAGAACCTGGTAACAGGCACGGGCAGTGCATCCAGCGGTAGCGGTGCATCGGGAGTCGAGCCAAGGGACGCGTGGGCCTCCGATCTTGAACCGCATATCCTCTTCATTTGCCACGTGAGCCGAAGAAGGGGAAACGCAGCCAATCAGAGCGCTCCAACACTAGATTGCTTTGTAACCTCAACACACGTGCCTGACAGCCAGCGCCGCCGCCGCCCACCTGCACTTGAGCTCGACAACGTCCGTGTCAGTGCGTGTTGATCGCGAACGCCCAAAAACATTGGTGCCATTGGCTCTGCCACATCCACATGGCAGCTCTCCCTCCATCCGGCAAGTAATCGTTAATTCCCACCATTTTTGCCACGAAAGCAGCGTGTACTCAGCCCGGTCGCCATCACCGCCCACATCGCATTCTGCCACTGCACCCGGAGCTCAACTCAAGCCGCCACCTCCATCTCGCCCACACGCTTCCCTAACCTAACCAGTGTCTCCCCACCCCTCATTGGATTCGCACACCACCATGTCATGTACGCCGATATTCCGGACCTCCGCATCCATTCGATCCGCAGTCGCCTTGAGTGTGTCGCCTGCGCCGACTTGTCTGCAGCCCAGCATCCATTGCATCCCTGAAAACACGGCACTCGCCAACCAGCTCGCCGACAGTGGCACCCTGATTCGTTTTCGGCAGCAGATGACCTCAAGGCGGCGACTTGGTGGATCGTGGTGACGAGCACAGTTTCTCATTTGCTCACGCTCTGTTCTTGTCTAGTCCGCTTCCTTCATCTGATCCGCCCCTTCATGGCGGTCCTGCCCGAGGTTTCGGCCCCGGAGCGCAAGGTCCCCTTCCAGCAAAAGGTTCTCTGGACCGCCGTCACTCTCTTCATCTTCTTGTCCTGCTCGCAAATCCCGCTTTACGGCATCATGTCGTCGGGCTCGAGCGATCCCATGTACTGGTTGCGTGTCATTCTCGCCAGTAACCGCGGTACTCTCATGGAACTCGGTATCACGCCCATCATTACTTCGGGTATGAGTATGCAATTGCTGGCCGGCGCCAACATCATTGAAGTCGATTACACTGTCAAGGAGGATCGTGCATTGTTCAACGGTGCTCAAAAGCGTACGTATTCGTCTGCTTTTCATTCCTTCCGTGCTCACGGGCTCTCTCTCATGATTCTTACAAATGTCTCGCGCTGCTTTCATGTCCCCAGTTTTTGCCCTGCTCATCACTTTTGGCCAAGCCGCCGTCCAAGTCATGTCTGGTTTCTACGGCAACCCAAGTGAACTCGGCGCCGGAATTTGCGTGCTCCTCGTTCTCCAGCTTGTGTTTGCCGGCATGATTGTGATCCTCCTCGATGAGCTCCTTCAAAAGGGCTACGGTCTTGGCTCGGGTATCTCGCTCTTCATTGCCACCAACATTTGCGAAACCATTGTGTGGAAGGCCTTCTCGCCCACGACCATGAACACTGGCCGTGGTCCCGAGTTTGAGGGCGCCATCATTTCGCTCTTCCACTTGCTCTTGACCCGCTCTGACAAGTTCCGCGCCCTCAAGGAGGCCCTCTACCGCCCGCACTTGCCCAACCTTCTCAATTTGGCTGCTACCGTTGTTGTGTTTGGCGTTGTCATCTACCTCCAAGGGTGGCGTGTCGAGATCCCCGTCAAGTCGACCCGTGTCCAGGGCCAAACGGGCTCGTACCCGATCAAGCTCTTCTACACGTCCAACATGCCCATCATGCTCCAGTCTGCGCTCGCCTCCAACGTGTTCCTCGTGTCGCAATTGCTCCACACGCGCTTCCCCGACAACTTTGTGGTGCGCCTCTTGGGCGTGTGGAAGCCGTACGAGGGCTCGTCGCAGCTGATTGCCACCTCGGGCCTCGCCTACTACTTGACGCCTCCCCAGTCCATCACGGCCGCGCTCATGGACCCCATTCACTTCACCCTGTACACGACCATCTTGCTCGGCGGCTGTGCGTTGCTGTCCAAGGCTTGGATCGAGGTCTCTGGCTCGTCGCCGCGCGACGTGGCCCGCCAGCTCAAGGACCAAGGCCTTGTCATTCGTGGGTACCGTGACACGACCATGTACAAGGAGCTCAAGCGCGTGATCCCGACCGCCGCCATGTTGGGCGGTTTGTGCATTGGCTTGTTGTCCGTGTCTGCGGATTTGCTTGGTGCTATTGGCTCGGGTACCGGTATCTTGTTGGCCGTCACCATCATTTACCAGTACTTTGAGATCTTTGTCAAGGAGCAGATGGAGGCCGGCGGTGCTGGTTTCGACGGCGCCCAGTAAGGACCTTGACTGCTTGTGTTTACCCATGGATTGGGGGTGAGCAGTTGATTGTTGTTTTGTTCATTTCTTGGTTTTGAGTGTTGGAGGTATCTTTCCTTTTTTGCCCAGTTTCATTGTCTTTGCCCGCTTTTCTTCTTTTGTCTCTCCCCCCAGTAAGTTGGTATTGTGCTATCTAAATATCTCAACTGCAATATCTGTATTTCTCATCGCCCACCCTTGTTTTTCGCTTGACACACATATGACACCACCACCCACCTCCATTCATCGAGGCACTCGTTGTTCCTCCAATCGCCGCACCACCCGACTCAACTCATCCGACTCGCTCTGCAACTTGTCCAATGCCCGGCGCTCAATATCCCTTGCTGCCGCCGTCTTGACCAACTCGATCCTGGCCCTTTTGCCCGAGCCAGTGGCCTCGCCCGTGAAATACCCGCCCGTATTGTTTCGGACCAGCTTGAGCCGGCGCAAGAATTCACGCGCATCGGCAATCCCGTCAAACCCGTTGATGGTCAACGTGAGCGAGTTGGACTGCACAAACCGCTCAATGTCGGCATTGTTTGGGAACAAGAAGTTTGCGACGCGCCAAGACGTGGCGCCATTGGCAGGTATCTGTGATGTGTAGTGCGTGATCCGGCGGGCGAGCCAGCGCAGGCGTGAGTGCATGAGTGGGAGGAATAGTGAGGCGGTGGTTGGGTGGGTGCCGGGAAGGTTGGCGAGGATTTCCTTGAGGGGCACGTCGAGTTGCGAAGGTTTATTGGCCGCGAGGTAGGATGCAATGACGGATTCGAGCACGGGTGTTTGCTGCGACGGAATGAGGACACGCCAGAGGCGCGATTGGAGCTGCCAGTCGCGCAAGGCTTGCGAGGTTGGGATTGCCAAGTTGGAAAATGTTGCGGGAGCGAGCGTGGACCAAACATGCACTGGGACGTTGTGCTGGATGGCGCAGCTCATGATGGAAAGCCCAGTGTCGAGTCGGGAGTCGAGCAGCTCGAGGGCGCGAACCATTCCGTTGGCCATGGCCTGCCAAACGGGCGGCTTCGACATGGCCTTGAGAAGTAATGGGTTGAGACGATCAAGCCAGCCGAACGGCAGAGGCCGCGCCGAAACAAGTGAATGGAGAAATGGTTGCCAACCAGCCGGGGCAATACCATCATTCATCGCGGCGAATACGAGCTCGAGTCCCACACACATTGCGTCGTCCGTCTGGCGAATTGCATTCGCAACGAAAGCGTGCATGGCATACCAGAGTGGTGGTGAGCGCATGGCGGCAATCAGCAGCGCTAATTGATCGCCAGCATTCCGTGGATGGAAGTCAAAGGCTTCGGCCGATGTCATGGCAGGGTAGGAGTTTGGGAAAGTGGCGAAGAACGCCGGAACCGAATCGACAAGCGAGCGTGTAACAATGAGTTGGAACAGCTCGGCAGCGACTTAATTCGTGCTCCTGTACAACGCGCGACGAAGAGGTGGCGGTGTATCCTTGACAAACTTGGGCATGGCTGCCATGATGCGATTCAAGGTGCCGGCGTCAATGTTGGGGTGTTGGGCGAGGATCTTTTGCAGGACCTTCTTGTTGCCAGAAAACGGCGCCGTCGCCCATGGACCGGTTGAAGCTGATACCGCCACAAGGAGAAACTTGAAGTACTGGGTATCCTTAGTAACCCCAGCGTTTCCCGTGTACTCTTCCACGGACGACTCCGAGTACCCACGCCACAACCCCTTCTCACTCTTCTCGTCCGGGTTGATGAGTTGCCCCAGATTCACCCTGGACTGGAGCAACTCGCTCTTGTCCGTCCCGTCCATCGAATACAACTTGGAGAACGATGTGCTCGAATCCAACTCGAACCAACAACGATCTTCGCCATAGCAGCTCTCGTCACCATACGACACGAAGCGTTTGCCGTGAAGGAGGTAAAACGTGAATCGCTGGTCTTGCGGCAAGTGTGCATTCGCCGCTTGAAGCATGCGGACACGGTCGCGGTCAGCGCCCTTGAGTGCCTTGAGGCCGAGTGCGGCAATCGAGGCCGTGGTGTAATGATGGTCCATGAAATAGTGGAAGACTGCCTCTTGCTCGGCAATGTCGGCGAGGTGAGTTGCAATGTCAGCAGCGCATTGGTGGGCAACTTGCAAATCCACATGATCTTGGCCGCGCGGCCAACACACGGAGTAAACGAGGGCGAGGCGGTATCCGCTCACGACAGGCTTGAGCTCGTGCTCGGCGTCGGCGTAGTGCACAGCGAAATGCGAACGGAAGGCGCTGGTGCCCCCGGCAGCTCCAAAATCGTGTGCAACGGCGGTCCCATCTGGTTGATACACGACCAGCTCACCACCCTGGTGCACCGATGGCAATTGAATGACCAGCGTGGCAAACATGCGATCCTCCTTTTCGGTATCCCGATGCCGCACGAAATGGCATCCGCTCTCGTACATGAGCATCTTGTACAGGTGGAGCTCGAGCGGCATCTCGGGACATCCGAGCTTGTCGGCGATGGTTGGAATTAAAGCTCTGAGCCCGCGATGCCACCCCGGATTGGTGAATGATACTTGATTCCGGTCAAACTCCCACGTTCGGCGCACGGCCATGTCGGTCAGTGTCTGCTCGCCGCGGCCAAACGGCGCCAAGTGACCGAATTCGGCGAGGCGGGCGGCGAACGATGGATCAACAAGAGGGAGCGGGACAAGGCCAACCCCTTGCACATGCATGCCGGGCACACGGGGTAACGTATTGGCCAGGCCGCCAAAAGTGAATTCGCCCAAGGCCGGCGCCTCGCGTAGCAAGTCGCTGATTTGGGCGGCGGGCGAATCTGGGTCATCGTGCTCGACCTCTGCTTCGGAGTCGGGGTTGCTGTCTTCGTCGTATGTGCGGGTGTGCTTGATTGCCATTGTGCTTGTCAGTAAAATAAATGTGTTGGTCGTCAGGGCGCCGTTGGCATGGACAGTTCATTGGCTTCAGAGCAGCATCTCGCAGAAAAGATTTCATGTGAGACTTTCGTGTGATCGGAGAGCCGAGATCACCCCTGATCACCCCAACATTAACCCTTTCGGTCCCGCGTCAGGTACAAAATTGTACCGAGCGTCTCCGACAACAACCACTGCTCGGAATCTCCTCAAAACATGGAAAAAGGAATAGTGATCTTCATCGAATGGCTTCATGTAAAAATTTCTGACAAATTCATGGCGCTTGCGAGAGATTTGAGGGACTTGGTCCAAGCTGGAAATGACCAGGATGGACGCGAGCGCCGATCATGGTTGCTCCTTCAGCCTCCAGGCTACAAACTGCCACCAGCCATTGGCGAATGGGGTTCCTGTCCACCAACGGGGCTGAAACCAGAGTCTGCCAACATTTTCATTGTTCCCCATTGGAGAAACAGTATTCTGGAAGATTTCAGCCCTGTGTGGCGGTCGGAAGTGTGCTTTTTGAGCTCGGTACAAATTTGTACCTGGGGGGTTTCGCGCATTCTGAGTACATTTTCCCCTGCCCCGCCAAAGATCTTTGCGGTGCCGAAAATTCACCCTAAAATATGAAATACGTTGGTCCGTAGCTTTCAAATTCTGTAAACAGCTTGTCCGTAGCTTTCCTGGGGTGGGAGATCGCCCTCAGACCCTAAATGCATAGGGTTCACCTTTGAGCGGCAATTGCCGGTCTCCTGCTCAGCCAATCGGGTTGCGACCAATATCAAAATACTCGCACAAGGGTCAGAAATCCATTTCTGATATTGGAAGTTGTGCTTGTTTGGCTCGTTAAGCAGTTATTGACAAAAACCGCCAGGTACAAATTTGTACCGAGCGGGAACGAAAGGGTTAAGGGATAGGCCCGCTCAAATTGTCAAGGTTGGGTTGATGGTATGGACATGGGTACTGAATTTTCTAATATGGAACGGATGTTTTGTAAATATATGGTGTGGAAATCAAGTCGAAATCAAGTCGAATCGAGTCTGGTCTGGTCTGGTCATAGTCACAGTTGGATCCATACAAAAACGAAAAGGCCTACGATAGCCCATGCAGACTGTCGGGATGACGTCGCTGCAGATGACATTGGCTGTCGAGCAAATATCCCACGCATGGCCGGCTGCCAATCCTCGTCGTCCACCGATATGGAAAGGTCCTTCCAAGCAGCGGAAGCAGGCATAAGCGGACCGGGCCTGCCCAACCGACACTCTTCCTCCGACACGACGGCCCATCCATTTCCTTCAAACCATGCAATCGCTGGTTCCAAGAGATTGACTGGGGAAAAGTACACGAGTGACTTGATGCCCGGGTGGCCCAGAAGCAAGCCGGGGTTGGCGCCAGGGGGTAAGAAGGGGAGCAGGACACGCGGTGTTGCTGTCGAGTTGTTGGCATTGACGGCATCAACGAGGACGATGGGATACTTGGCGACGGCCGGTGGAATTTGATCGCGGGTGACGATGGATGTGGACGAGTTGCTGTGAGTGGGAACAGCAAAAAGTGAGTGAATTGAATGGACAACGGAGAGGGATTCTATCGTGATGCAAGGCAAAGCATACTCATTTGAAATGGCCACAATCACCACTTCCTTGCTCTGCTCGCACCTCTGCAGCCCAGTATTGCAATGGACGAGCCGGTCGTCGATAATGATGGCGCAATCGATACGACAACTCTGACACGTCTCGTGTGCCTGGCATACACCGTCGCCACAGGTGACTTGCGGATCCAGGAGAGGAGGAGTTTCCTTTGGTGGGCCGTCCGTTTGCGTTCCAGTCGCACTTGGAGTGGCGGGCGGAGAAACAGTACGCCCCGGATTGAGGCGAGTAGCACTGTCGTCACTTGCTGGTGACGGCGATGGGTTGGACACGGAGCCATCAGCGCGATTCGGGGTGCCTGGGATTGGTGGCTGTGTTGGAGAAGGTGTTGAGGCGCTTCCTCCCGTGCGTGGAGTAGACGATGGCTGAGCCCCGAGCCGGGCAGTTGTGGATGACGGGCGGGTTGGCTGCACGAGCTCAGGCGAACTCCTGCTCAGACCGCCGCCAACAGCTGGGTCCGGATCTGAACTGAAAAAATCACGGACGCGGCCAAAGATGTCTCGGCCCCAATTTCTGAATCTGTCCCACGAGTCCGAGAGCCAAGATCCGAATCCGCTTGAGCTTGGTTGATTGAGGGAACTTGTGGTTGATGTTATGATGGTGGTGCGAGACACTACCGTTGTACAGCTAGTGAACCGCGGGTCACAAGACTGCGCAAGTGTGGGAACGGCGAGGAAGAGGAGGAAAACTAGGGTCGACGCCAAGAAGAAGCAGTGTCGGAGCGAGAGCGGTGCTCGCCGCCTCGCGCGCCTTGATAACCGCAAACTCGATGGAGATGAAGTGCACAGGGCCATGGTCGTCTATGCTGTAATGCTGAAGCTGGAGACGCAAACTGCTCTCGGGAAGATTGAATGAGTATCGAGTGGATGGGGTGTGCAACGTTGAGGGAGCTATTTATTTTCGTACCCAGAGTCGTTCACAAGTCAACACCTCTATTGCTATCAGCGTTTCTTGAAAACGTGAATGAGAGGGGGATGTATATCAATGGGATAAAGGAGCGGGGGTCGACTCGTCCCGCAGTGGACATAAATCGGGAGCCTTTCCGCCGGCAAGGTGACATATGGCGAGAGGTCATGGAGGCAATACAAGTAAGGATACGTTGGCAAGATATCGCAATTCGAAAACATTTCATCAACTTGGCACGGCAAGGTTGTTGGCCGATGGCAAGCTTGGTGCCCGGACTGTGTGCCGAGTCCAACATGTTGATCAAGAGTTCGTTGGTGAGCGCCGGCTATTTCGTTTTGTACTCATGACAAGGCAGACCAGGGGAGAACGGCTGGGGAGTATCAAGACGCATGAATGTCGTGGCTGGGCGGGGAAGCGACAACCGTGACGCGGCGCGGATCTTTATTTCGTGAGACATTTGAACCCACAATCCACCGACCTCGGAATTCCTCCCAGATTCCTCCCCCAATATCATGTCGACCATTGCAATGCAATAACGCAATTACGGACAACATGACAGTTCAATTCCCGACGACAAGCACACCCGAGGAACGCAAGAGTACTCTGGACTATTTGCCGTGTGATGTGTTGAGTCACCTTTTGCGGACTGTGCTCATGACCCAAGGCCCGCTCCTCCTTCAACGGCTCACGACAAGCTATCCATCGCTCAACCGGATTGCGCAAACAGACCGTCTCGTGTACCCGCGAACCTTGTACTTGGACATCCGGCGGTCACCGCCCAATGTAGGCGTTTGTGCATCCACTTCGCATGGACCCAGTTGGCTCAAAACTTGTCGGCCGTTTATGCAATCCCCGACTCGGAAGATGAAGCCATGACGGGTTGCCCAGTGTCTGTTCACTTGACTGCACACCCAATGCCCCCTCGTCATGCATGATTCAAGCCATCAAACCTTTGTTGACGATTGCTGGCTGCAAAGTATCGCTCGACCTCACGCTTTGGGTCGACGACATTCGCCTTCTCGCCAATTCCTTTACGATCTTGACTCTACCTTGTACACCTTCCGCCTGCCAAGCAATCTGCTCACCCTCATCCACCGCGGTGCTCAATCACCCAAGCTCGCATTCCCATGGCGCCCGCACGGTACTTGGGCGAGAATTGGCACCTCCACTTGGCCACTGTCTGCCGTTCTTTGCTCACTCGTTCGCCCCTGTGCTGGTTGTGGCGAACATCGTGTGCTGTTTTCCCACCCTCACCAAACGAGCCTTGCCTGTTCTCGAGTCAACTGTGACTCCAATTTTGACGGAACTGACTTGTGCAATCGCTGCCGCCCGCGGACACAGTGCTGGGAATGCGGGCAAGCCGTCCAGTGTGACAAGTGCTGGTTGAATGCCGGATGGACGACGTATTCGCCGTTACGAAGCGTTTGCACGAGTTTGACGCACGGACAGGTCCGGCGAGTATTCCTTGGGTGTGCCAAAAGTGTGTCGAGGTCGTGAGGCAGGAAAAGCAGAAAACTGGTCGGGGCTGGGTTTGTGAGTTTTGTGATGTCGTGTGAGACAGGATGCTTTGTACATTGATGCTTTCATTTCGGAATACATGCCACTTTGCAGCGTACAGACACCAATCAACCCGACAGGCGGAAAACACACGCAATGTCATGGCACAATCGATCACGACTCGTTACGACAAATCCATATCCTCATCCGCGGTCACATACATAGAGCTTGTGCCTGGCGTCGATCCCAAAAACATGGACCCTTCACGCGACTGAGGGTGGGCCCTGGCCGTCTTTGCATAGCTCAACAGCACGCCCTTTTCTGCCTCCTTGACCCGCTCGCCGGCCGCCAACGCCTGCTTAATCTTTTGCGCCAACACCTCAGCGACATTTGCGGCGGCTGCGGCCTTGATCTGATCCAACACCTCGCCCGTGGCCCCGGCCTCGCCGGCCTCCTCGTCGTCCTCGTCCACAAACTCAACCATATCCTCGCTCTCCTGGCCATCCACGGCCATACCCTCCTCATTGCACGGCGCAGCGTGCTCAATACGGGCCTTGATCTTGCCCGCAGCCACCATCTGCACGATGATCCGCTCGGCCTCGTCCTTTGTCACATCGCTGCCCATAGTCTTTGCCAATTCGCGCACCGAAATGGTAATGTACGTGTTGGTCAGCCTCCGCACCGTGTGTGCCCTGAGCACGCTCATGGCCTGGCGCACAAGGCCCAGGTTTTCGGTCGCCTCAAAGTGCGCCGCGTGCGTGGCAAGCAATTTGTCGACACGGGTCGAGTCGGAAGATGCGCTGAGTGACGCCGCGTAGGCCTTGGCAAAAAGGTGGTAGGGTTCCGAGGCTGTGTGCGAGGCAGTGATGGCGGGGTTGTTGCGGTCGGATTTCGAGCCAGCATAGTTTGTGGTTTGACCAGTGTGGATCAGGGAGGTGAGGAGGAGCTTGCGGTAGGATTCGATTTGGATGGCCGAGATGGCGCCGCGGGTCGGGATCGAGAGGTTCTGTTGGTTCGACAATTGTCGAGGAGGTGAGTGATGGGGAAGCACAAAATGAGGGGTGAAGTTAAGTCAAGAGTGGACGAAAGTACAAAGTAAAACATTTCCATGGCACGTTCGTGTTGTTTGAGGCCCGTCAAGAGCATCCCGCCGTAGTAATGGTACTTGAGGACGTCTTCGACCGAAATAGGCATTTGCAGCTGTTCCTTTGGATGCTCCAAGAGTGGGAGACCGGCTTGCAAGTCGAATGCCGCAAGACACGCCTAGGTGCCGGACGGTCGTCGTTGTCAGTGAGATTTCATGCACACAGCTGGAAGTGGCGAGAGTGGAATACCTTGAGGGCAATGTGATGGATGTGATTGACAGAGTGCTCATTCGAGTAGTTGGAAGCAAGCGTGACGAGTGGACTGATGACGGCAGATGGCTGCAAATTGGGTGATGAAACGGTCAGTGGCCGCCCATCGCGGTGATACCTGAGATCAAGGTCGACAAAGCGAGTGCGACGAACCGAGAACCGATGACCGAGTTCAAACAAGGCGTTGGCAAGAGTCTTGGCTGAAGAGAAAGAAGAACACATCAGTGAGTCGAATTGCAGCCAGGTTTCTTCTCTTTCTTCTCCACAGCACGGCAACAGAAACGTACTCGCTTCAGGGGCCCGCCTCAAGTCTGATCCGCGCACTGCAGCAATAAACTGGCATGTGATGCGGAAAACATAGCGGCGCGCATCGATTTCGAGGGCATTATGACGAAGCAACGCATTGCTATTGAACACTTGCATCGTCAGACTCCTGACTGGAGAAACTTGGTGCGGAGAGGGATAGAATGACGCACAGCACGTAAACGAGGACGAGGGGGCACTGGTTAAAGGGCAAGGCCTCGAGCTTGGTCAGGTCTGCTCGAACGCCTCGAGATCTTGCTTGTGCTCATCTTGGACATGCGAGTCACAAACTGAGCAGCACGCGTGGCGAAGGTGGTCGAGTCAGCCTTTGACCTGGCTTCCTCGTACAGCGACATGCACTCGCGGGCAGCTTGATCAACCGACGAAAAGGGTTGTGCATCGTTCTTTCCGGTCATTTTGTCTTGTTGCGTAGAGTTTGGTGGACAAGTTTGCCGAAATGGAGACCGCAGTGCATGGATGATGAGTTCGTCGACGTCGACGTTCCTCCCTTGCTTCCTCTGTCTTACCGGTAAATTGTTTCCAGCCAAAGCCAAACGAGATCGACAAACACCGCCGATCGATCCACGCCTGGCCTGACAGCTTCACTTTGCACCAGCCAGATCCATGTCGCTTGTTCTAGCGGAATACGCTGCCTTGCGAAGCGGGCAAGAAGCTTGGCTCAGCCTCGAGCGACCAAGAATGGGCTTGGACGTGGACGTGGACGTGGACGTGGACGGGATTCGAACCTGCGTGTGGGGACCGGGACCGGTGATGGACTCACAGCGGAACAAGAGTCCGGCCCCACTTTGACCACTCCGACATCACGTCCTTCCTGTCTTGCCATGATTTCAAACGGCCATGTGTCGCGAGCAGGCACACGCAGGTGGGACTTTTGTTGATCGGGCCAACGAGAGTCCAAAAGAGTAAGAGACGCGTCTGAACGTCCAAGTCCCAACTCCCAGTCGACGCTCTCACGGGCCTAACTCGCTCCTAGCATCCTGTTTGCCGGAAATGAACTTCAGAACCTCAGATATTCTTTGTTCTTTGGGTCTGATTTAATACAGCCTAGGACCGTGGATGGACGGGCGGCGCCAGCCAGCTGTCGACACGACAAACCTTTTCCTCACTCCTCATCACTCGAGATTTCAAGTTGGCAAGACTTGGCACGCGTTGCTCGAAAGGAGGCTTGCGAACTTACCGCGAGACATGCAGTTTGGGACCTTCATCCGGCATCCACGCCACCAAATTTGGGTGTGTTGGCGGTTAGGCCCGTCCCCCAAGCTAGGTCGGTCATGTTGGGTATCGATACCGCCTGGCACACACGCATCCGCCCGGCTCGGGCACAATAATGTCTCGCTCGTGGCACTCGTGCACGAGCGTGTGGGCGGTTGAGTTGGCGCTTTCGTGTTTGGGGTTCAAATGCAATTGGTCAAGCGCTCATAAACGGCCGGCCGCCCGCTTGCCCTTCTCCCCTCTCTTTCGATAGAACAAGTTACAACTCCATGTACACTTAGGCCCTCGATAGCCTTCCCCCATTCCTTTCTGGTACGCCGAACCTTCGCTTTGGCCCTTCTTTCCGTCCTTCTGCGCCTGTCGCCTGCTGCTACGCCCACTTGGCCCCATATCTCTGCCGGACGAGGAAGCGAAGGATGCACACTTAGTAAAAGGTTTGACGAGACTCTTGTCGCTTGCCGTCCGCTGTCGCTTCTGGTCGGCCCCCAACATGGCCCACGATTTGCGTGGTGGATTCGGCTGGCACCTTCCGCCGCGACCGTCGCTCCTGTGTTTCGCTGCCCGCGCCGAGAACCTTTTGTCTGGGCCAATGTCTCGAGGTCAACGATGTTGCCGCCTGTAAGGCAGGTTCAAGAGCACTTCGCGACCCACAAGGCCGTCCAGAGTTGCAGCCCGGTTCTCTGGGCCACTCCCGTCTTTGGTACTGGTAAAGGCGGGTCTCAACAATTTCCTTGTCTTTTATTGTCGCACTTGCCGTCTCTTTCATGTGCTTCGCCGTCCTCACACACGCGTATCCGGTCGGTTGCGCTGAGCGCTTGTCCTCATTTGGACTTGCTGCTTGCTTGCCTGTCTGTCGTTCGTGTGTGAGACTCCAAGGCCATGAGCCAACGTTGCCCGTCTCTGCACGAGGTCCATTTGCCGAGGTTTCGGGTGTCGTTTGGCACGGCGGCTAGATGTCGGGCAGGGGAATGCACTTGCTGGTCGCATTTCGGCCAATGGCGCATTGCAAGGTCGAGTCCAGTTCGTTTGCATCGGCAAGCTTCATGCGGCAGTGTTTTGGCCCGTACCTGGTGCCAGTGGTGGCGGACGCAACGACGCAGTTTCGATAGGATACCAACACTTAGACATTTTGGCCCCGCCAAAGTGCCTGACGCTTTCTCATCCCGGCAGAGTGCTTTGTGGCGTGTGGCCTCGACGTTCTCGCACGCCCTGCCTACCCCCGCTCATGTAAATGGAGTTCTCACTGCCGTTTTGTCGTCTCTAGGTTTCCTTCCTCCGGCCAACGTCCTTTCACACATTCTTCACCATGCTTGCCAGCAACCAACACCAGCAGTACGCTCCTCTGCCATGTCCTCTCAAGGATTTGCTTGTGGTTCTAACGTTTCTTCGGCGACGCCATCCACTCCCGTCTTCAGGGGTCGCAAGAAGGCCCTCTTCATTGGCATCAACTACACGGGCACCAAGGCCGAGCTGCGCGGATGCATCAACGACGTCAAGAACATCTCGTCCTTCTTGTTCCAGCGCTACGGTTTCTCGCCGGATAACTCCATCATCCTGACCGATGATCAAACTGATCGCAACCGTTTGCCGACCAAGGCCAACATGGTCTCCGGAATGAAGTGGCTCGTGAAGGATGCGCGGCCTGGGGACTCGCTCTTCTTGCACTTCTCTGGTCCGTCACTCTTGTCTTTTCCAGATGCCCGGCCCGAGATGATTGTGGCAATTCCGTCCTTGACCGCGCTTATCTGACTTTCACATCCGTGCCTTGTCCTCTTGCATCATTCAGGCCACGGAGCGAGCGTGGACGACAAGGACGGTGACGAGATTGACGGCAAGGACGAGGTGCTGGTTCCCCTCGACTACCAGCAAGTCGGCATGTTGCTCGACGACGACATCAACCAGATTCTCGTCAAGGCCCTTCCCGAGGGCGTGCGCCTCGTGTGCATCTTTGACTGCTGCCACTCGGGCACCATGCTCGACAACCCCTTCACTTACCGTGTCGACGGCAACTTGGAGATGCACTGCGCTCAGGGCAAGGGTCAGCACCGCGTGTTCACCGCGCTCGGCAAGTTGCGTGAGGCCGGGTCCAGCCTCAAACACGGCAACCCGATTGGTGCCGTCATGGGATTGAAGGACACATTCAAGGCCGCGCTCGGTCGTGGTAACGACTCGGACCCGGAGGACGCGGCCGAGCATCCCGCCATGGAAAAGACCAAGTCGGAGAAGGCCGCCCGTGCCGATGTCATTGCCTTTTCGGGCTGCCGTGACGACCAGACCTCGGCCGACGCGCACATCTCGGGCAACTTTACTGGTGCCATGAGTTTTGCCTTGATCAAGACCTTGTCTGAGAACCCGAACTGCACGTACACCGACCTTCTCAAGGGCATGCGGACCACCCTCAAGGGCAAGTACACCCAGATTCCCCAACGTACGTCGCTTTCTCCTAGCTTGATGATGAGATTGCCCGTTTCTCCACGTCGCTAATATCTTTTAAACTTCACGGCATAGTCTCTGCTGGTCGTGCCCTCGAGCTCAACACGCCCTTCGTCTTGTAAACGGCCATTCGTCGCATGAACTTGTGTGTCAACCTTTATCCCTTGTCTGAGCACCGGTTTGCTCCCGTGTCGTACGGAAGGACGCTGGCCTAGATTCGTCCAAGTCAAAGCGTGTCATTCTTTTTCTCACACATGTTTCCTTTTCTTCTCCGTCATATCCTGAATCCCGCGTGACGTTTGTGGATTTCGTCCGACCTTTTGCACACGTATAAATGCTTTTTCTTGTCAACATGAATCGACCACCCCTTGCCAATATGTCCCATGTCCGTCAAGGAATCACAACTCGGAGTTAGAGTGATAGGTATCGGAAAAGGAATCATGCGAGGTCCTTTTGGCCCGCCTGGGCCATTATTCCAGTTTGCCCCGCTTCGCCTTACTATCTGCTGATTCCTCGTATGATAGTCAGAACGACTGTGCCTCTCGTTGGTTCAGAGTTTGAATTATGATCGAGGGTGGAGAAGACATATGTACACAAATGCACTCAGAAATCATGTCGCGAGTCTGCTTTTGTGGAAACAGCTTTGCATTCAATGGAACATCGAATTACTCGAGTTTGGTGCAATTCTATGGGAAATCAAACAGTACAGAGCTCATTTCAGTAGCCGCCATTGAACCTGGTTTTGTTATCGATCGCGTCAAGGCGGTTTGCCATGGCATCGGCTCCCGTGTGGTCGTTCGTTGCTTTACCATTGTACTGTATACCTGACAAAGTATCACAAGTATCACGAGGTATCCCATTTTCGAGTGTATAATGTATACTGGGAGGCGAACGTGATACTTGTGACCTGTCGTCGCTCTGAGTTTCCCACACTACTCAAATGCGCTCGGTATATCTTAGGCACGACAATAGACCGCCAAAAGGACCGTGTGGGGAAAGGACGCAAGGCGGCAAAGGTTGCAAAGAATGCAGGGCCGTTTTTCTCAGGAATAGTAGGGTTCGGGCAGGAACATGGGTGGGAAAACATGACTATTATACCGATTGCAAAGAGTCACCAGATCACCATGTGGGAACGGACCAGCTGCCTGAGATCCAAACAGCCGTGTCAAACATAGAGCCAAAAGTGCCTTTGCGTTGGCTGCGTCCCATGAGCGCCCTCTCTCTCACCCTCTCTGCCTCTCGCATTCGCCACTCACCGGTTTCTACTGAATCTCCATTATGACTGCTCCATCAACCCCACGCCCCTGTTCCATGTGTACATTGCATTGCTTCTTTTCTTTTACATGGATTGGTCTCCCCTTAGTCTTCGTCGTGCATGCCTTGTCCCCGCCCATGATCAATGACGATTCCAGATTCCCAAAGTGAGGGACCACTGATCTGGCAAGTGCAACAATGAGCAAACCCTATCTTCCCCATTCGCCTGAAAGCGGTGGTTTGGACGCTATGAGGCGGCCGCTATGGTTATCAGCATTCCACCTGCAGCGAACGCTAACTCCCTCACCCCCTTGTCTTCACCAGCGCGAGACAAGCCCGAGTTCATCGTCTCCAATGACGTTGAGCTCTTGTACGCGCACCATACCAACAACGGCATGTTGTACATCACCGAAAGCGGCCAAGAAGGACAGTGCGGTGTCGGCATCTTGTTCGGCGTCGTACTCCTCAACAACCCCCGAATGCTGGAGCGTGTCCGCGAGGATTTGGTGGACTTTGTTACTGATGCGGGTAGGCCCATGAAGAAAGTAGCGGGCGACCGGAGGGCCTTCTTGGCCAAGGCAGTGGACTCCGGATTGTCGGTGGCCATGATTCCCATTTTGCCTCAGCAACAGGCCGCACAAAGCGCAGGGGAAGAGCTGCCGCAGGCAGGGTCGTGAACGCTTACTTTGAGCGGAGCCTGTGCCTCTTTTGGCCGTGAAGGTTGCAAGTGTCTTCATTTTCCCGAATCTATGTTTATACTCTTCTTTGCAATGAAACTGGCTTACTGAATAAAAATGATCCTCATCGACTGGCTCTTCCCAACCTATTCCGCCCGCCGTCCGCTCGCCGCGTTGGCCGCCAAGTGTGCCTCAGCGCCCCCGCCCTTCACGGCCCAATCGATCAGGCGACTCGAGACAAATACGATGCATTGACATTGCTTTCTGCCGCCGACCTTGCTCGGCGCATCGCCGAACGTCAAGCCTCTGTGGAATCGGTGGTTATTGCGTTCGGCCGCAACGTGCTTGCCGCCCACGCCAAAACCATCTGCCCTCATTTGGACTTGCTGCTTGCTTGCCTGTCTGTCGTTCGTTGTGAGACTCCAAGGCCATGAGCCAATGTTGCCCGTCTCTGCACGAGGTCCATTTGCCGAGGTTTCGGGTGTCGTTTGGCACGGCGGCTAGATTTCGGGCAGGGAAATGCACTTGCTGGTCGCATTTCGGTCGATGGTGCATTGCAAGGTCGAGTCCAGTTCGTTTGCATCGGCAAGCTTCATGCGGCAGTGTTTTGGCCCGTACCTGGTGCAGTGGTGGCGGAGTCAACGACGCGGTTTCGATAGGATACCAACACTTAACACATTTTGGCCCCGCCAAAGTGCCTGACACTTTCTCATCCCACTTCGCTTGACCAAGATCTTTACTGGCGAAGGTCCAACGACCCGGTAACCAGTGCATTTTGGGGGCCATATGTAGCCGGTCGAGCATGAGAGTCTTCCCACTTTGCAAAGCAATCGCCGTCAAGTTGATTCACTTTCCGCATCGAGTCGAAGCGAATCGTACAAGTTTGCATTCAGTTGGGAGTCAAAGAAAACTGGTGTCCTTTACCCGCTCCCGCTGTATCGAAACAGGGCTATTCGTTACCAAGGAATCAACTAGCTCTCCAGTCGCTCTTGCACCCCCCTGATTTCGCACTTGGGCCATATTGCCCGCTTCTGATCCAGGTCCATGTTTCTCCTCCACTTTTTTCCGCCGAGCCCCCTTGCAACCGCACCACCTGCAATACCGCCGCGCGCGCTTCTCCTGGCTCTTTTGCTGCTGGAGCTGCTGCAATTCGGAAAACCGCAAGAAAACGCCGTCCAGCATGAGCCGAAACGTGTGCTTTGCCACGTCGTCGAGGGCGACCAAGGCGTCTGTCGACAAGTTCCCGTCGGCAATTGCTTGCAAGAAGCGTTGCCGGTTGAGTGCGGAAATGTTGAGCTCGCGTGGTGACCCTTGCGCGATGTACTGGTTTGCAAAGTACTGGAGACGCAACACAAGTGGGTCGGAAGGTAAGGGAACAACGACAAGCTGCGCTGGAGCGAACGGGTCGCTGGCGTGAAACGAATCAACGTGAATGGGGTCCGAGGGGGCAATGAATGGAGCGATCACGGCTGTCGCGGGTTTTGGGATTGGCATGGTGGGATTGGTAACAAGTGCATCCACAGTGACGGCATCACTGGCTGTGGATGACGGAGCTTGTGAGTCGGCTGGCGAGCTCGGATGCGGCAATGGCCCGGCGCTGCTTCGATTCGTAGTGGTACGTGACGCTCGCGAGTGGGACAAGATTGTCCCATAACGTCCAAACAAAAGCGACGACGAATTGTCACCAATTCCAAAGCTGAATACCGAAGAGTTCCTTCTTGTTGCTGGCCGGTTTCTGCTATTGGTTGCTATTGACAGGAGCGATTGACGGCGGTGATTGTGATGACGCTGGTGCTGACGTTGGTGGTGGGTGGTACAACCCAAACTTGAGCCTCCGTTGGCCCCCTCGCTGTCGCCAGAGCCATTGGATTGAAGTGGCGAAGAAAGAATGAGACTTTCATAGTCCAAATGAAACTGGAGTCCTTCGCTACAATGCTGTTTGTTGCAAAACTCGACAAAGGTAGGCAGGGTCTTTGAATCAGACAGGAGTTTTCGAAGCCTCGTCTCTGGCAAGTTTGCCCAGTGCCGCTCGTCTCGCTGGAATTGCGACCACACAATCAATACGGGAAACCAACCGCGGGTGGCTCCCGCAACAGTATCCCACACAAGTGGAAAGACCCATGGACCGAAAAGCTTGTTGGATGGTTCGAAAAAATGTGCACGCAGCCACGCGGGAAAGTAACAGCCAGCCAAGACGGCAAATGTTCCCACTTTCCACCCGAGTGTCTTGCGCAGAAGAACCATTTCGCTTGAATACCCGCGCTTGTGTCGGTACGTGGCACAGTAAACAAGCAAGGCAAATGTCGAGGCAACGCCTGTGAGCAGCGGTAAACCAAAGAGCTCGTCACCTGAACAATGTGAGTCGCTGTGCGTGGGAATCAACTTGCCAGTCATGAAGTACATGGTCAACATGCTCACAGAGAGAACAAGGATCCATGTCAAAAAGAGCGTCAGCTTGGCGCGCGTGGTCAAGCGCAAACCTGTTGTTATGGTCGGAAAGTGGCTCGTCGTTGTGAGTGCTGGCTGGATGAGCCAGTGTCCATCCGAAGTCTTGACAAGCTCGACACCTGGCACGATAAAGATCCAAAACGATATTCTGGCAAGTATCGTTCGGATGGGTGACAGGCGGTATGAGCGAAGCGGGTTGGCAACTGCAGCGGATTCATGATGTGAACTCGCTGCCGGCGCGTGTGTGTCATCGAGCCCGTTCTCAGTCGAAACAGCTTTGATAATCGTGCTAATATCTCGGTAATGCTGGTCCCACGTGATGTTTGCTGTTGACGATTGCAAGTAGTCGATGAAGTAGATGAGCCTACATACACTTACAAGCTGGATCATTCAATATGCGCTCAAACTTACACACCATGCAGATGTAAAACGAAGGCATACCATGCGTGAAACATGCCAAAAATGTCAAACATGAACCCAATGTAAAATGTGACGTGGGCAATGACCCAAAAAGTGAAGCAATCAAGAAGGCCACCTGATGACCAAAGCGGGTCCCACACAGGTAGAGTGTGTAGCTGCCAAATCGATCGAGTGCAATGTCAAGATGCCCCATTGATTTTTTGTCAGTGACCCCCGGATCTTGCCTGTTCATATGATGCAAGCAGGTGTTCTTGTACCAAAGCAGAGCATGCAACAGCCATCAATATTCCACGGAACACCAGCGAACTGGGCGACAATCGCTGGATGTAGGCATGCCGGTTCCATCGGCAAATGAAGACGATTGGCGTGAGGTGAATCGCAAGTAGGAGAACTTGACCCATCGAATATGCGAAAGCCAGCAAGATCATTGTGCATGGAGTGTTTAGGGAGGTTCATTTGGGCAAGCTACGAATGAGACACGATTTTGTTGGTTGAAGCGTTTCGTTAGATTTCGATGCGCGCCGCGAGGTGCGGACATGGAAATGCATAGACCTATGACTTCAAGCACCGCCCGCAGCGGGTGAGCGAAACAGATTATATGCTGCATATGTGCTTCGGTACTCAGTCTAATGCTACATACTCCAAACTATTTACACATTGTTCTTCTTGCCCTCCTGCAGTCTCTTGGAAACAATCTCATATACTGTAAACGTGACCGCATTCCCCGGAGCGACGCGAAGCAACCTTGGCGTCAAACCCTTGTAGAAGGCACTGAGCCCTTCATTCTTCCACATGTCGCTCATTACTAGCTTGATACGGCCGAAACCCGTCTCCCCAGACTTGTTGAGGGAGCGTTGAACCCGCGTTTTACTAATGAGTGGGTATTGCGGTTAGGAAACAAGCACAGCCAGCTCAGACGGACGACACAGAGCGATGAAGCCGCGTACATGGTGTCGATAGGGTTGTTCGAGATAGGGCCCATTGCTCCTGAAACCAAACCGAGAAGCATTTGCTGCCACGAGTGCATCTCATGGCCCTGATACGCCTCAATCCTGCGCTTTCCCTCATTGTACACGGCAAAGTTGGCAGCCTGGTTGGTCGCTTGCGGATGGCGGTCAGAGTAACGCCCTTCCACAGCGTCTTGGGTCCTTCATCCTTGACAATGGTGTACGCGGCGTGGATCGGGTTGCGGTACTTTGTCACCTCGGCCAGCGGATCCGACAACGAGTGCCGTTGCGCTTGAAGCCTGATCTTGACGACTTCCATAGGCGTCACTACCAGAGTCGCTTCGGTGGTGCCAGCCGCAAGTCCGGCAAAGAAGTTTCCCGTCACGGATACTTTGCCGTCTCCTTGTCCGCGAATAAGCCCTTGTAGTAGTTGAAAGACGTGAATCGAACGGCCATTTTGGGGACAATGCCAATAACGACTGCGCCAAGACCCTTGTAAAAACCAAGAATGCCGTCGCGACGGGCTACCTTGGCCGCCATGCCGACGAACCCGAGCCGCGGCTGGCCATCGGGAAGCCGGTTTGGTTGGAGCTGGAGCCGAACCTTTGGCGCATCAATTTCATGTTGTCAGCTGGGTCCAGAAAAATAGACGGGCGCAACCATGTACGCAGTACCTTGAGCACATCCAAAGGGTGCATGACCAGAGCCTCGCACAAGCCGGCAGTTCCTCCAGCTGGAATGGAGATGTCAGTTTTGCACTTGGCAAAGCAAAGCCAGGAGGTTGGCGCACCGATCAATGTTGTTGTGAATGACGCTTTGCCAGTTGTTGATCCTTTGGAAGCCATGGTGCAGGTTAAGGTGGAGTGAGATATGAAAATGCGCTGTGACGACCGAGGGGGGAGGCAATATATACCCATTATTCTTGCTCGTTTAGCATTTCTCTCCGACCTCGGTGTGTGGAAAAACTGTTCGCACTTGGCGCCTGTCGACGCGTTTCTACTTCTGGTTCGAGAAGCATGGTTCCCTGGACCGAGTTCCATACAGGTAGCAAGATGCATCCGATATGGGTGATACATGAGTAACTCTCTGCTCCACCGACACAGAACATGTCTCCTCATAGGTTTTGACGTGCAGCGCGTCCTCATTCCATTCACACAGTCTCTCTGGATGCCGGCCAAGTACAATCCCACGATCCGGTCTGACAGAGGGCTCATGCGACATTAATTATGCAGTTCTCGCGCACGAATGATGGATGATTACTGACATTCCCGGAGCGAGTACCGTGCATACAAGCTGTCTGCAGCCTTCATACACAGTATGTCGGTGTTCATGTGGGTCGCGAGCAACAGCTTACATCACTCGCTGGCAGAATTCAAACTCGAGATGCACGTTCCATGCACGATTCGGCTCCCCGATCACTCTGCTCAGCCAACATGACTTTCAGAGCCCGTGCATCCCAATCCCGTCTTTGGCCATGTGCTCCTCACTTCATGCATGGCAAAGACATGGACCATTATCCATGCATTTTGCCCAGGTGGTCCATCTTGTAACAACAATCGACCCTTCAGTCATCCATAGAAACCCTCATCGAGAGAAACTCTTCGTACCCTCCAACTATGGGTCCGTCATCCTCAGCCAGTCGGATTCCAACCCCGAAACCTTCACAACTCACTCAGCTCACCAATTGCCTCCATGCACCATGTACCATGTACCATGTATACCATGTATCATTCCATGTTGCCCCGCTAAATCCCAATCCAACAGCCAGCAGTCTCAACGACTTTATTGCAGGCGCAGTATCCGGCGGACTCGGCGTTCTTGCCGGCTCGCCGCTCGACGTTCTCAAGGTCCGAATTCAAGTCGCCAGTACAGCAGCAACGCCGGTCACGGCTTCCTCGCTCGCAAGCAGCAATGCCCGGCCAGCAGCAACGTGGACTCTGGTTCAGTCGCTCGTTCGGCATGAGGGCTTTGCATCACTGTTTCGCGGAGCCGCATCGCCCGTCATGTCGGTTGCAGCCATGAATTCGTTGCTGTTTGTGAGCTATTCAAACAGCTTGCGGTGGCTGCAGCAGCGACGAGCAACTGCATTATTAACACCGCCAGAGTCTGTCGTCGGCTCAGAGGGGAATCGCTCACTCGCAGATGTATCCATTGCTGGCCTGTTGGCTGGATTCGGTGCGTCTTGTGTTTCTCAGTGTGGGCTCGTACGTGCTCAGATTCATTTTGTTGGAATTGACACACGGTCAAACAGCATGTTTCCTCATCAGCACCCCCACGGAACTAGTCAAGTGCCGCGCACAAATCATTCGCACCGCCAATGTTCCTTCCTTGCCATTCCCACAACCCTGTCCACCTCGGCGCTCTCAGCGACTTCCACTGCGCCCTTCCGGCTCATACTGCACCCTATCCCTGCGCTGGCCCCGCGGACCTGGACGCTACCCGCACACAACACGTTGGCCGTGGCCCTTCGCGTCCTGCGCGACCGCGGTCCGCTCGGGTTTTACCGTGGCGGCCTCGTTACTCTGGCGCGCGATGGGCCAGGGTACGCCGTGTACTTCCTCGTGTACGAGGGACTCAAGCAAGTCCTGGGCAACGACCGCATGGGCCAGTTTTGGGCAGGTGGCATGGCAGGTGTGGTGAGTTGGGCGTCGATTTACCCACTTGACGTCCTCAAGTCTCGAATCCAGGTGTCGGAGCCCGCAAAGGGTGTCGGGGCGACCAGGGAGGCGTGGCATGTGGCCAAGGACATGTGGAAGCAAGAGGGCAAAGGCGTGTTTGTGCGGGGAATGCGGCCGACGCTGATTCGGGCATTTTACGTGAATGCGATCACGTTCGTGGCCTACGAAAAGTGCATGGAGATGTTGGAGGCGAGGGGCAACGGGATTGGAAACAGTGAGGCGATTCGGGAGTAAACCGGCGTGTTGCAACTGTGTACTGTCACGATTGGCTACTTTTGCGCTTGCGGATGTGGGGCCAGTCGCACGAGTGTGCAGTGGCCCCGGTGTTGGCGTTGGTCGCGCCTCGTTTCTTGCTCACATTCCATCGTGCCAATTGTATTGTAACCTACTGTATTAATACCTCACTCTCATTCTCACCCTCAGTGTTCTCTAACGCTATCGCGGGAAGCCAGAGTGTCGAGTCGAGACCGCGTGGGTGTTTTCGGGAACACGTCTGGAAAACGGTCAGGAACCGATCGATCGACCGACGCTTGATTCGCGAATTTGGGATTGTGAGACAAGCCACCCGATGACCCGCCTTCATTTTGATTTTGTGGTAAATATTATGAGTGAGACCAAGGAATGCCCAACGGGTATAAAACTATGCCACAGCCCGCCTCCGCTTCGTCCGGTGTCGTCACGACTCGATATTAACGAGACAAGTCAACCATTCCATGCACTGCACGTTTGCGAAGATTTGTAACATGAACCCACTCATTTACTCGTCTTCTCGCGCTCGCCGCCACCACGGCCGTCCTCGCCGGCGCTTGCAACCCGACCAAGTGCCCGCCTTCATCAAGCGCGACAATGCCATTGGCATCGAGCCCGCTGTGTGTATTGCCCCATTTCCTTCCAGGTAGTGCGCCTCCAACGTGAACCCGTTGGCTCATAAAGAGTTTTTGTTGCATCCACTGTATAGATTTCGCTCTTCCCGAACCAACCCCAGGTCTCTGTTAAGATTGGCGGCAAGATTCAAGTCAAGGACGGATGCACACTCGTCTTCAACAACTTTACGTACCTGCCTGACCTGGGCCAGACGTACGCTGCCCCGTCTTGGCTCATGTCGGCCCTCCTCTCACTTACATTTGCATTCGCTTTCACAGCGTCCTCTATGCCGTCAAGGCCGCCAACGTTTCCGACCCGAACGCCTTCCCCATCTCGACTGACGCCGTCACCACATCGGACGGCAATGTCCCGCGCGTCTTCAAGCTTGACCAGGGCAAGAACCTGACCGATTTCAACCACATCAAGATCTTTTCGCTTCAGACCCAAGTGATTGTGGGTGTTGCCACGCTCTACTCAACCGACGACGAAAAGAAGGCGACCGGCGGAAAGGGCGGCGCTGCTGGCACGGCCGGTGCATCTGGGTCGGCGGCAGTCGCATCGCTTGCATCTGGGTCAGCCGGGCTGGTTGCCGCGGTGGCCGTTGCAGGTGTGATGCTTATGTAACCAATCGGCGTGTGGAAGAAATCCGTTTGCGTTCGATAGATGACTCGTCCTCAGTTTTGCCCCGTTTGCTTGCTGCTCGCACATGATTGCCCTTCGTTTTCCTTACCGTCTTGCTTTCTGCATTTATTACATTTGCTCTGTGACTCTCATCTCATGCTTCATTGAATGACTGTTTTCCTTTTTTTGTGTCCGTATCCCTCATATCCCAATGCTGATGTATATCGCCACTTATCCATAACATTACACAACAAACCGCCAAAGCAAATTAATACAAGAACAACAAAAATCGAAGAAAACCTCACACCAAACCAACAAGAGTGAAGTCATTCCATGTCCAGGACCCTCCTGCGTCTCTCCTCCTCAACCAAGGCCTCTGCCTTGACCCTCCTCTGCCTCTCCTCATGACCATGGCCTGCAAGTACCTCAGCTCGTCGCCCACTCCTCGTTAGTCCCCGCCACACTGCGTGCACTCACAGCCAACCTCGCCACCTTTGCCTCCAGTCCAACCGCTGCTTCTCGCTCTCATTCCACGCCATCTCGCGCCTCTCGCGCTCGTGGCCGGCAACCTCAAGCCTGCGCTTCAAGTCTGCAATCTCCCTCTGTGCAAGCGCCATGTTGGCCGTCAAACTGGCCACCTCGGCGCGCAGCTCGTCACGCTCGCCCGCGACCTTGGCATGATCCGCACGAACAGCCTCGAGGTCGCGCTCGGCTGCGCTGCGCGACGAGGCGTCGCCGCGCACTTGTGCCGTGAGTGCCGATTTCTCGGCCGCAAATTGCACGCGCTCGGATTGGCGTGCGCGGCGTTCGGCGGTTAGGTCGGATTCGAGTGACTGGATGCGCAGTGTCGAGGCGTGGTTGTCGATGGACAGCTTGTGGTGTCTTGCTCGAGACGGGTCACGGTGGATTGGAGTGACTTGTTTTCGGAGGCGACTATGTAGCAAAGTGGGCAGATGAAGTCAGTCAGGGCCTTTGAAGAAGAAAAAAAAGGGCGGGATACAAGTGTACGTACGCTTGTCAATCTTTGCATTTGCCGAGGCGAGTTTCTGCTTGAAATCCATCATCTTGGCCTCCACCTTGCGAAACACCTCTGGGTCGGTAAACAAGCTGCTCGAAATATCCGTGGGCGGCGCCAAAACCGATGGAGCCATCGTCGATGCATAGTCGCTGCGGGATGTGGCCGACGAGTATGCGCGCACAGGCGACGACGGCGATACGACCGAAGAAAATGCCGAGTCCTTGCGCACATGTTGGTACGGTGGCGAATCAGACCGAGCAGTGGCAGCAGCAGCAGCAGCAGCAGCGGTCGTCGGGAGCGGCGGCGACGTTGCACGTGCTGCTGGAATCGCAGGTACGGGCGGAACTCCCGACGTCGCAAACGGCGACTGGGAAGAGACACCCAAGGCAGCGCCACGCGATCGCGACCGGCTTGCAGGTGTGGCTGCGGACGAGCCCATGACGCCCGCCATTCCTCCCGATACATTCCACGCTGCATCGCCGCCTAGGCCTCCGGTCCGGCTTGGCGACCGCGAGCGTGCCCCAGCGCCAAAGCTCGGCACACTCAGCGAATCCGAGCCACTGCCGCCGCCGCCAAACGAAAACGTGGATGCGCCGCCCGGCGGGCCGCGCGACCGGCCACGGGGTTGCGGGGTTTCGACCGGAGACGAAAAGATTTCTTTCATGGACGGCTCACGCACGCGCGAGGGTTGGCCGGCGGCGGACCGGCCACGGGGCGATGACGGGTCCAGGTCGGCATCGGTGCCAAAGGGAGGCAGCGGGGAGGGGTTGCGGCGGGCACGGAGCGACGACATTGTGTCTGGGGTTGATCTGGGAGTGTTGTGCTTTGTGGTATGTATAACTGCTGCACTGGACTGAATGGGATGCCTACGTCAATGAGTTGTGGACGCAGCTGCATGTGTCATATGTCCATTCAGACCACTGTCAGAGAGCGTCAAGCTGTATTTACCGTCGCCAGGTCGTCGTCAACGCAAGCTTGTTGAGCAGGCACCGCCAAAGGCACCGCCTGCAGCTGTCGGCATCTGTGGCGGCGGCGGCCAGTGTTTGTGAGTATATAGAATATAGTGATATTATATGACGGGCATACCAAATATTTCATATCGCGAAGATACTGCAGTGTCAGCAGCCAGGGTTATAATTTCCATGGTGATATCAGGTGTTGGCCACAAACTTGGAACTGCGATATCACTGATGAACCAAAAGTGGATTCCCGCGACACCAATCTGTCCTATAGGCTTGATACCATTGATACCCGCGCTGGCAAGCCGCCACCACACACATCGGCTGCAGATGCTCCAAGCGCCACTTTGTAGCGCCACTGCCATCCGCGTCTACTGTGACTTCCCACTGCTCTTTCAGTGAGACATTTCCATGTTCCATGAAACGTTGTCCTTCGTCGTCCAGCTCGCCAACCTGACACATACTACGATTCCACGCACCATGGAAAACGCTGCCCGCTCTGCTGGGGCCATTTCCAGCCCGTCTCGCAACTCCATGTTCCCACGCCCACTCCTGTTGGAGCCAAAAGGGAACACTGAAAACAAAATCCAACACGCTGCTGCTGATGATGCTCCGGCAGAGCTTGATGAAACATCTAAGGACCCTACTGCCGCTGCTGCTGCCCATGACCTCGGTTCTGCCCATAACTCTCCTGCAATCGATTCTGTGCATCCCACTGCCTCGACGAACAAACAGCCGTCTATCTCGATGGTTTCGAGTCTCCTTGACCACGTTGATTCCCAGCATGGCGACCTTGAGCAAGAGGCCGGCGAAATGTCCCACATCTATCAAGAGGGTCCGTTTTCTTTCCTGCTCATTGAAAACTCACGATCGCGACCCAGAGCTATACTTGTCCAGACCATTGGGACTGAACCTCATTCCTTGCTTATTGGAACAGCCGGTAATCACGCCAACCTTCAATTGGACGCCAACGCCGAGCGTGACGAATTGTTGGACGCGCAAGTCAAAACGGAGTACCAGCCGTCTCAACACAGCGATGGGACGGGTGACGGAGATTCTATGGAATATGATGCAGCATACGATGCGATGGTGGGCCTTCCGACTGGGGTGATGGAAGTCATTGACTTGCGCTCTGATGACGAGTCCGATGATGACGTAACTGTGGTGGATGGCAATGATGATAATGGTGCGTTTCCCCCTCTTTTCACACCGTCTCGTTGCAAGTTCTTACTAGGGTGCATGTTCCAGTTGTCATCCCCATTGCAAAACTGCTTGGCCCGAACGAATCGATTTTTCAGCTGGGCGAAGGCAAAGCGATTCGCGTGAGCCATAGCCTCTATGCCAAGGCTATTGCCATGCAACCCCTCGTCGCCGAGTATGCCATGGCAGGCCCCATCGAAAAACAGCAGGCGAGAATGCGGGTTGGCGGCACAGTGCACATCATTGAAAATGCTGTGTTTGTCACATTGACACCTGGCGCCGTGTTTGGCATGGTTCGTTTGTGTTACTTTGACTGGTCGATCTGCCCTGCATTTGCGCTGACAGTGCCTTTGTCATCAACCCTCCAGATGCAATACTCCTACAAGACGACTGGCTCGCCACCTGTCAAACAACAACCCGTTTATGTGCTTTCCGAGTTGGCCGCGTCACTGCCGGGTATCGATGGCCAAGCCATTCCCATGTTTACGAAAACCAGTTTCTCGTGCCGCGGCGTTTACACTTGCAAGCTCATTGATCCGTCCATTCGCGATTTTCGTCATCCTGGCTTTGTCACGTCCCCCGACTTTGACGCGCCGCCGTTCGCAGCGGCCCGCGAACGCGCCCAGCTGGCGCAAATCACGCGTGTCAATCGAGCAACAATCGAGTTTTACAACAAGCACATCGTTCAATTCAAGTGCCCATGCTCCGCCGACGCCAAACCTGTGTTGCGCCACAACGTGCGGATCATTTTTTGTCATTGCCTGTTCTGATGACATTGTTGCTAACTCATCACTGTCAATCCTACTTTACAGCCCAACGCCAAGCCGCCGCGTTCAACCTCGTACATCGGCTGTGACAGGTACCAGCTTGGCGACCCTGTTGGGCTGCACCGAGGCAAGGGAATCAACCCAACCGACGCCGACATCAAGGTCTTGGAGGACTTGATGGGCGGAAAGATCTCTCTCGCCGACATTCATGAAGAGCCACCCTGTTTCGTGGTTCGGGCTCGCAGCAGCAAGGCAGAAAGTTGTCGTACGTTGACCCTCCTTCCAGGGGAAGACACGTTTTCAGCGTCACTCACTTTTTTGTTCTTCCCACAGCGGTTGAACACCGAGACGCCAATGGCATTATCACCAAGCAGAACATGGTCAAGTGCGGTGACGATTGCCCAGTCATTGGCGACCTGTTCCTTCCTGTCGACTCAACTTTTCCGTATTCAGTGATGCTTCTCATGGGAGAGCACAACCACCCACCGCCACCTCCGGAAAAAACTCCGACGAACATCAAGCAGGCCATTGCCGAGGCCGCCAAGTGTCAACAGCCGAGTCACTTCAACAAGCTCACGTCCCGCGAGCGCCTCGCAGCGTTGGCGATGATTCACCGGATCGACATTTCCCACCCATCCTTTGCGCAACGGCAGCGTGCCCGCAATCTCGTCCCTGTACAATCAACCACTCCACCTGAAGTACATGGCTTGCCGGACCAAATCGCTCTATTCCAATTGTTTTGCTCTGGCTCAACCCTTGTGGCTGGCTATTTGCAGAATGTGTCGTTTGATGGTCAGCGCTTTATTGCTTTTGCAATGCCTGAATCGGGCGCCATGCTCTTGGCCCGAGCTCGCGTTTTTGACATCGACATGACGTTCCAGTGCACTCGTGGCGCCGTCAACATGGTCAAGATTGTCGTCTATGACACTGTGACCAACGCTGCAACAACTGTTGCTCGTGCGTGGGTTGACCGTCAAGACGCGGACACGTATTGTGCCATCATCCTCGCTCTCTTTGCGGCGTACAAGCAGCACACCGGTCATCCACTTCATTTCTCTGCATTTGACCGTGTGAACAACACTTCCGCACCGTTAGCCAAGGTAGGAAAAGGCCTCGTTGTCCCGATTGACGCAATTCGATTGGACCTAGACGCTGGTCAAGCTCTTGGCGTCGGGCAGGCCCTTCTCTCTGTTTGTCCTGCGTTTGGCACGCCCGAACTAGCACTGTCGCATGTTGGCGTTCCGTGTCACGTCCACTTTATCCGCAATGTACTCAAGTCCGGGTTGTCGTCGTATGGTCGCAAACTTTTGCTGAGCCTCCCAGTTTGCTGGACGGCCAACGACTATGACGACCGTTTGCAGGAACTCTTGGCGACGCCAGACGAACGAGCAGACAAGGCCGAGGCCATCGTAGGCAAGTACAGTCAAGTCTTGGTTCGCTCGCTCTTTCCCGGTTACTCCAACATTCCACAGCATATCATGGCCAGCGTGTGCCCACACACAAACACGATCGAGTCGACCAACGAGCGAGACCACAAGGAAGTAGGCATTCATCTATCTCTTACGGAATACGTCATCTCGGCCAAAAAGTTTGATGACGAAGACCACCAACGCGTCGCAAGTTCTGCTTCAACTGGGGTCCCACTCATGTTTGGCTCGTCAAGGTCAGCTCGTGACGCAGCAAATGAACAGCGTCGGGTGAAATCTGCCGAGAAAGCCCGTGCAAAGTCGCTGGAATCTGTCAAGGCCTCAACATCTTCTTTGCCGGCACCGCCCACCGCACGCGCCAAACGCAGCCGGACTTCTGTGTCCACCCCTTCAAGCGCGTCCGATCCGTCGGACGCAAAGAAGAAGCGCAAAACATCTCTGCCCGCATCGACCTCCTCAAGTGTGCCCACTCGAACGCAACCATCACCCACCACCAGTGTCCCGCCGAAGGCGCTCACTGAAGATCTCCTGGCGTATTATGCCGGTTCGTTCATGTTCCTTTATTGCATCAAGTTCAGCGCAAGCCCTTGTACCAGCACTGACAAAACATTTCATGACAGCCATGTCAAAGGAGGATATCTCACAGCAAGTACTCACGACTGAGCAACTCCTGTCCGTCAAGGCATACCGCAAGGCAAAGGCAGATGCGCTTGCCGATTGGTAATTTGAACATTGCTGGTGTCTTGTTTCTTTCCCCCGCCCCACCATATACCATGTCGTTTTGATTCTCTCGAGCACCATGATCATTGCACTCCATTCATTTCGATCTATTGGTAATTTGAACACTGCTGTTGACTTGACCGTATACCATGTCGTTGTCGTTTTGCTTCTCGATCATTGCCCTCCATTCATTTCGATTGATCTAATATGTTTTGATTCTCTTGAGCACCGCGATCATTGCACTCCGTTCATTGCAGCAAATGATGTATTGGTGAAATCAGGTCACGTGGAAGTTACGGAAGACTTTTTCCCTTGTTATCCTGAAGAGGTATCCATTCATGTGGTGCAGTATCATATCCGTCATTGGGACAAATAAGAGATATCATGGAAATAAGAGATATCATTGATACGAAGGAAAGGTATCCCGCGATAGCTTATGTCAGATGATATCTGTCGGCAGCAGATGAGAGGCCAGCAATGATATCAACATAATGGGGGCGGCATAATATCATTTGATTGTCAGACCCCGTGTTTGTGGATCAGCAAAGCCACCGAGTGACTGCGACGCGCCTCTCGGAATATTTTCGCTCATCTCCGCCGCAGGTCGGGCACACGTACGCAGACAGCAGCGCACAGCCTGACGAAGGTAGGTTGACATTCGAATGCATTTCCGTGGGCTTTATGACACAAATGGGCTTTGCGAGCTGCCCCACTCACAAAAAACACAACAACGTTCAGAGCAATAAACTTGCTAACCACTCTCAACTCCTCCAAGTCGGCTCATTCCCGATGCACATGCCAAGCACTCGACTGAGCCGACGGGAACACGACCACATCGTTGACTGCGCAAGCAAAAACGCCAAATCTGTGGTGAGTAACGACACACATGTCTCCTCGACAAATACGAACTGACCAGAATGGAAAGAAACAACGTACTCTGCACATGCGGCGGGCGGCTGGCCGTAAACACAATGATCTCGGCAATGTCGTCGCCTGTCAATGGCTCGAGGCCCTTGTACACCCCGTCGGCCTTGTTCTTGTCGCCCTGGAACCTCACCACGGAGAACTCTGTTTCCACGAGCCCGGGCGTCACAAGCGTCACGCGAATGTTGGTCGGAATGAGCTCTTGGGTAAGCGCGCGCGTCATGGCCTCGACGGCGTGCTTGGTAGCGCAGTAGATGGACCCGCCCTGGCTGCAAACATGTGCAGCAACAGCGTCAGTGGAATGTACCATGTACTGTGAACGCGACGCTGAGAGAGAGCACGCACTAGGCTTGCTTGCCCGCAATCGACCCAACATTAATCACATGTCCCTTGTTTCTCTCCTTCATGCCGGGCAAAATGGCCTGCGTCACATGCAGCAGGCCCTTGACATTGGTCTCAAACATGGTATCCACATGCTCGGGCTTGACGTCCACCAAGTGGTCCAGACCAATCACAAGGCCGGCATTGTTGACGAGCACGTCAACGGCTTGCAAGTCTTCAGGCAGCGACCGCACCACTTCAAACACATGGTCGCGCTTGGTCACGTCCAGTGCCGCCGTGTGCACCTTGATGGACGGGTGGGCCGCAAGAAGTTCGGAGCGAAGGGCGTCGAGGCGGTCGGCGCGCCGGGCAGTCAGGATCAGGTTGGAGTTTTCGGCCGCAAATTGGCTATGTATAGACAGGACGCATTGAGGTCAGGCGTCACGTCCTGGAGTTGGCAAAGTCACAAGTAATAGGAGATTACCGTACCGAGCGCAGCTACAAGTGTGGCCGGGGACCGGTTTCGGGACAAGAGCAGTCAGAGAGCATGAAAGCATGTCTAGTGTCAAGGCCGCGAATGATCTCCACAGAAAACATGGAAATACCTTGCACCAATACCGGAACTTGCACCGGTGCTAGGAAAGCAGGACGCGGAGGTCAGTCAGGCGTGTGGATCGAGCAAGGCTTTTGGGCGACATTCACAGCAGGGCACGGACATGAAGACGGTTTGACCAGCGAGTCGACCCATGTTGGCAGGCGTGGACGAAAAGGTGCGTTGGGGAAGTAGTGAGGCGGCCGGCGGCGGATGCAAAGGAGCGGCGCAAAGCAAACATGGCAGAGGCGTAGACGTCAACTTGTGAGCAAAGAGAGGAAATCGAGGTGCGAACGATAAGGACAAATGCCAGTGGTGGTGATGATGACGTGAGTCCGTCAATTGCAATTTTGTCTCGCACGCAACTTGATTCGCGTCGGCCCCAACGAACATGAACCGGCAGCTTGGAGCACAGCGGACAGGAAGCCTAGACACGAGTCACGTGACTGTCCATGACGCTTGAATGCGATTGTGGCCAGCCATTATAGTCTCGCAAGTTGGCGCACATGCGCCCAATCCACAGCACACATGCTATCCGTGTTCAAGTACAATGCATGCACACTAGCGCATCTCACATGCCAAGCACACCCACAACCATGTCATCCGAAATCCCACTGCTTCAACCGCTCGACATAATCGCGACCACCGACGCCGCCTTGGCAGCCTCGTCGTCGCTGTCGTCCACCTCGCAAGACGTTGACATGACGGACGTTGCCGAAAAGCCACAGTTTGCACCTGCATCGGCAAAGGAAATGATGGGCGAGCGCCAGTTGCGCCGCGTGCTGATTCCGCCACACCGCCAAACGCCCCTCAAGAAGGAGTGGCTCAAGATTTACACGCCGCTGGTGGAGCAGATGGGCTTGCAAGTCAGGTACAACTTGAAGAGCAAGTCGGTCGAGATTCGGGTATGTTCATTCTTTTCGCTGCGGTGCCATGGACTGGCTTTCTTTTTTTTTTTTGCTGACCCTTCGTTGCGTTCGCTCCATGCCACGTTACACATCCAGTCATGCGAGCAAACCAAGAAGCCGGCTTTTTGCAAAAAGCGGCCGATTTCGTGCGCGCATTTGCCCTGGGTTTGAGGTGGACGATGCCATGGCCCTTTTGCGCCTGGACGACCTGTACATTGACTCGTTTGAGATCAAGGACGTCAAGACGCTCAACGGCGACCACTTGTCGCGCGCCATTGGCCGCATTGCGGGCAAGTCGGGCAAGACAAAGTACACGATCGAGAATGCGTCCCGGACCCGTGTGGTTGTGGCCGACACAAAGATTCACATTCTGGGCTCGTTCCAGAACATTCGGGTGGCAAAGGATGCCATTGTGGCGCTGATTATGGGCAGTCCGCCCGGTAAGGTGGCCGCCACGTTGCGTACTGTTAGTTCTCGCATGAAGGAAGGTTTTAGGGCGGTTTGTTGGTTTGGTGGGGGTCGCGGAGGAGCCGGTTCCACACGGCCGTTGTATTATATTTGACTCTTGTTGTTTTCCCGCTCTTTCCCATATACACATTATAGTTGTCTTGACACATGTGCTACCTGTCAATTTGCTATTGTAGCATTCCTCATTTCACGCAAGTGTACATCAAAGAGTGGAAGCAAGGCTCCATGAAGGTGAAAAACAAACAAGACAGGGACCAGAGAAAAGGGACATTGGTGTGGGGAACTGACATGGGGAAAACGGCGTAGCAGCAAGGCGGCGGCTGCATAATAGCCCAAGTCGCACATTGTCTGCAAGGATAATGGGTAGTTGGTGTCAACACGAGCAAACTCAACAGATATGTATGGCGACGACATACCACAAGACACAAATGGACAAAGAGACAAGGGGGCGGCGGGGAAAGATAGATGACATCTTAGACCACACGGGACTCGCCAAACTTGGAGGTGTACTCTTCGACATCCCACTCACCGTTCTTGACGCGCTCCTCGACTTGGGTCTCGATCGAGGGCTTGGCACGGACGACATCGTCGACCTGGTTGCGTTACGGTGTGCACATGTGTGAGCCATAGTGAGCATGAATGGAACAGGATCAAAAAGTCGGAGGAGACATACGGTAAGCTGGTCGATCGGGCGAGCGTTCTCAATGTTGGCAAGGGTTTCACGCAAGTCCTTGAGCTCCTCGTTGACGGCGTTGGCCGTCTGCTGGGCACGCTCGAGGGCCTTGGCTTCGTAGGCGGCAATGACCTTGAGCTGGGCCTGGACGTCGTACTTTGCCGGGGAGAACTTGGCAAAGGCGGCCTCGGCCTCGTCAACCACCTTCTTGTTGTTGAGGACGGAGCGGTAGTACTCAAAGTCGACGGTTTGGCGCTGCTCACGCAGATTCTGGACGGTGCGGACGAGGTCATCATGGCGCTTGCGGAAGGCGTTGAGCTGGGCAATCGTGTCCTGCTTGAGGCGCAGGGTCACGGCGACACGGCCCATGTCGAGGGCCTTGGCGGCGGCACGTGGGGCGGCAGACATGGTGGGGAGCAGGGAGGTCGGGTGTTGCGGCGGGCAGGGGTGGCAGCTGGTGGCAAGCTCGGCAGCAATGTGTCCATTGACGTTGGATTCCACACGGCGGATGATGGCGGTGATGATGATGATTGTGATGGTGGTCGTCGATTGGCCGTGATTGGATCGGCGGGTCGGATCCGATCGGATTGGCGAGAGGCGAGAGCAGGCACTGGGCCGTCGATCCACCGTTCCGCACCTGCAGGCTGCCGATCACCTCTCCGGCTGTCTGTCTCTGTCTGCGCTGAGCACTTCCGCGAGTTGAGCCGAACATATACCGATTCCCAACACACTTTGTGAGTTTGGTTGTGTCTCGCGTGTCTCTCTCCCATTGATTGAGTCGAAAGGAAAAGCATGTACCGCCTTCTTCGTCCATTGTACACGTCCTCTTACCCGATCCGCTCCCTCTCGACCTTCGCATCCTCGACAATGACTGCCTCCACCCTGTCCCCAACCGCCCCGCTCCCCGCGGCCATGTTTGCTGCACACCGCACCAAGATCTTTGATGCCCTCTCGACGCTCGGCATCACCTCGGGCCTGGCCTACTTGCGCGGCGACATCACCAAGGAACGCCACAACACGGATGCCGAGCTCGCCTTCCGCCAGGAATCAAACTTCTTCTACGCCACGGGGGTCGACTTGCCCGGCTATCACGCCGTCCTCGACATTGCTGCGCGGTCCGCCCGCGTGTTTGCGCCCGAAATCCACGCGGACGAGGCCGTGTGGATTGGTGCTGCTCCAAGTGTCAAGTCGCAAGAGGCTCAGTTTGGCGTGCCTGTCGCGTACACCACCTCGTTGGGCGACTACTTCAAGTCGGTTGGCGCTGCCGCGTCCGTGGTGCATGTGCTCGAGCACGAAACGGATACCAGTGCGCTCCCGGCGGAATTTGCCGGTAAAGTGGATCGTACCTATTTGTCGGACGCGTTGATTCTAGCGCGCATGTACAAGACGGAGCAAGAGCTTGAGGTGATGAAGCGCGCCAACGATATCTCGTCCGAGGCACACACCAAGGTCATGATGGCCACGCATCCCAACACGTCCGAGTATGCCCTCGAGGCCGAGTTCCGCTACTCGTGCCATACTCAAGGGTATACTCACCAGTTCTGATTCTCGATCATTTCTTTGACACGAGTGGACTCACAATTGCTCATTCTCTAAAAAAAACAAACTCACAGCGCAAAGGCTCAAGCCTACCTGCCCATTGTCGGCGTTGGCGCCAACGCTGCCATTCTGCACTATGGCCGCAACACTGCCTCGCTCGGTGGCTCGTCGCTCTCGCCACACGCCCTCGTCCTCGTGGATGCAGGATGCGACGTGCACAACTACGCTTCGGACATCACGCGCACGTTCCCCGCCACGGGCAAGTTTACGCCTGAGGCGCGTGCCGTGTACCAAGCCGTGCTCGACTCGCAGTTGGCCGTGATTGACCAGCTCAAGCCAGGCGTGCGTTGGGAGGACATGCACCGGGTCACGGAACGCGTGCTCGCCACGCATTTGCGCGATAAGATGGGCATTCTCAAGCCCGCCTACTCGGTCGACGAGCACTTGGCCGCGCATGCGCAAGCCGTGTTTTTCCCGCATGGTTTGGGGCACTTGCTTGGCCTCGACGTGCATGACGTTGGTGGTTACCCAAAGGGCGTGCCGAGGATTCAAGAGCCGTCCATTCGGTACTTGCGTATGCGCAGGACCCTCGAGCCCGGCATGGTCGTCACGGTCGAGCCCGGGTTGTACTTTGTGCCGCTGTTGATTGACGCGGCAAAGCAGGACCCCAAACTCAAGGATATGATTGATTTTGATAAGGTCGCGCAGTACTTGCCCGTTGGTGGCGTTAGGATTGAGGACAATGTGGTCATCACCGAGACTGGCCACAGGAACTTGACTACCGTCATCAAGTCGGTCGAAGATATTGAGGCCGTGATGGCCAGGGGTGCGGCGGCTCGCATGTAAGAAGACAAGCCCTGTCTACGTCCCAAGTTCGTAGGGTGTTTGTGTACCTTGTTTCCGTGTCATTTTTTTCCCTTGCACCATGAATTCCTTTGCATTCATTCATTTTGCCAGTGCCCGCTTCCTCCCATCCCGCTTTCGACCAACCTGCCTATCCTTTCGTCGCAATATCGAACAAACACACCGTCCACCATGACTCGAAACACATGCTCGCTGATATGTGCCAACGAGCTTGTCGCGTCAGGCGAATACCGCGCGTCCTGCATGGCTTGCACAAACTGCAGCCGACTCGCCTCCGAAATGTTGACCTCGCGAGGTGCACCTTGCTTAATGTATTGTGACGCAAAGTATCCGAGTCGAACCGGGAGGGGATCGGATGGCAGCCGAGGCAAACTTGGGCCCGCTGTCGGCCCTGGAGACACATTGAATGAATCATGAGCATTCGAAGCAACACTGGGCATAACTGGGCCCGCTCGAATGATGGCCTCAACGTCGTCATCCTCCAAGAATGGCACGATCGCAGCAATGGATGACGCTCCCCGGTGTGTGAAATGTGTTGTCGACGTCGGTGAATCCAACTCGATCGAGATCGTAATATCGGGTTTCTCGTTCGGTGGAGGATTGAATAATGATTGCCATACATGCTCGCGTAAGGTGGCGAGGCGGATGGGCACGTAGCAGATTCAGATGTTTCCAAACTCGCTGTAACGATGCATTGAGGGCAGGTGGGTGTCTATCAACGATTGATCCAACCAATTGCTTTGAGCTGGACGCTTGACTGGCGATCGAACCTGATCCATCCTTTGGTGCCGATGCCCATGCAACAAGCGGCGGCCCTTGAGCGGCAACAACAATGAGGCTTACGGGCGCAGAAGGAGCTAGCCGTATCGACACTTGTGAGGCCGCGCAGGTATCACTATCAGTTGCTGATAATCGACGTAAAACCGGTACGCCTCGCTGCAATGGTGCCGGGCACAATAGTCTCCAAACGCACCGACTCGATTGGATCCTCAAGTACCTTCCTCAACCTCGACTCTGGCAAATTGGCCCAGTGCACTTGGTCACGCCGCCGCTGCAACCACACAATCAGGACGGGCGACCAGCTTCGAAGCGCGCCACTGCAGGTTTCCCACACGGCAGGAAACACCCACGGCCCACACATGGCCAGTACCCCTTGAAATACAGGCACATGAAGCCAAGTGGCAAGGTAGCAAGGTGTGAGAAATGCAAACGAAACGACGCGCCACCCGCACGTCCATCGCAAGAAGCGCATTTCCTCGGTACACCGAGCCCGATGTGAATGTGTTGCGACAACGATCATGAGCGAGATGGCTGCAGTAATGGTCGCAAGGTACGTAAGTCCAACAAAGTCGTTTGCTGTGCATGCTTGCATGGACGAGGGCAACAGCGGCTGGTTTGGCAGGATGAGGCCTTACTGCCAATGCTCGCAGCAAGGGCAAACAGCCATGCAAATACGCCAAGGAGCTTTGAGCGCGTTCGAAAGGCGAGAGCAACCGTCACCACGGGCAGGTGACCCTCGGGTCTCGTTGACCTCAAGACCCAGCCGTTGGGCTCTTGTCGTGTGACTTGTGTGCCTGGCGTGTAAAAGATCCACAGTGAAAGACGCGCCAGCAGTGTGGAGACAACGTCAAGCTTATAAGAGCGCGGAATGGTGGACATGACGGCGACGGGGTTGCTGGAGGAGGTGCAGCTTGAGGAGAGTCGGTCGCGGTGGCCGGAGACTGTTTTGGTGAGAGTGATGGCCTTGACACCTTGGTATTCGCAGGCCAGGACATTCGCAGTTGAGGATTGGAAATAATCAATGGTGTAAACGAGCCTAGGTATACACGACATGACGGTAGCAAACTGGATTGCTTGTCTTGACAGACACCCAAAGAGTATATTTTTTCCCAAACCGTACCACATGTGCAAAAGTGAAAAGATCTCGGCAAGCAACCCGACGCTGAACGCAACGTGGCCCGTGATCCATAATGGCCAGCATCCATTGTGCAATGAGTCCAGCCCGCCTTGCCAAACTGGGAACTCGTGAATCTGGATGAAGACGGGACAAGTTAAAAGCCGCCCTTGATCCGCTTCATGGCACATTATCATACCAAGAACGTGCAAAACACGGCCATAAACTGCCCGCGGATGATCATGAGCTTGGCGTGCAATCGCTCAATGTAGGCGTGCTTGCGCCAAAGCGCCAGATACCCGAGCGGGGTCAAATGAACATGACGCACAGAACTTGAGTCGCCAGGTACACGGTTGTGAGTGAGGACCACCGAGTATTGCTCATGATTGTATGGTCTTCAAAGTGTCTTGATGGTAGCCCTCGTGCCCCGCCAGAAGTACGATGGCCAGACCGTCGGCGGCCAGCACAGGTGAAAACTGCAGGTGTAGATTCGTTTTCAATTCATCGCGATGACTTGCGTAAGGTTTTCAAGCTTGCATCAGCTCTCGGCAACTTGATTTCCCGAGCGAGCAATTGCTGTTGTTGTGACTCGAGCATTGAACCGTTGGAACGCGAGGTCGCGAGCTGCGAACATGGCGGCTGAACGAAATCAAGGTTTTGCTTGTTGCCCTCACAGTTCTCGGCGAAACTGAGAGCTGTCCGTTTCGCTGATTACACCAGGAATTCTCATCAAGTTGGACAATCTATAATGGAATGAAAAAACGACGAGTACAAAATCTCACCTCTACATATCTAGCACCATACAGCACCTAGGCTTCATGACTGCCCAGCGTTGACTCTACCCAACCACTCAACCGCGACCTCGCCATCTCCAAACTTGCGCAACCGGTTGACCATCTCCTGAATAGCCTCGGCATTTCGCCGACGACTCCTCTCGCCCTCATCACCCTCACCTGTCATGCCGACCTTGAACGTCATCCCCTCCCACGCCTGAGCCACGCGCTTCAGGGTGAGGATCACCCGATTCCTCTCCCACTTGGCCAAATCCGCAGGAACCACGACGGTCACAGACTGTATCTGGGCCTGCGGCATGGACTCAAAGTCTCTGTGTGCCAAATTGCGCCACACCTTTTGGTTGCGTTGGCGGTCATACACAGCGTCATGTCTTGATGCATGCAAATTAAGGTCTGGATCCATGGTTGGGTTGGTATGCGATCAGTTTGTTGGCTGGGCGTTATGTGAGCGCGCCGCCCAGCGCCGCCCACACGTGCGAGAACTTGAACCAACAGGGAACAAAAAAGTACTCACAGGTATAGCAAGAATTCCAAAAGCCACAAAAAAAAGTCAATCTCCCGCTCCATAAATATTCGTCACTCGTCATTCCCAACCTCGTCCTCCTCAGCAAACACCAACTCTGGTCCTCAATCCCGCTCGCCGCTTGCTCCCTCGCTTTCCCGCGACCGTCCGACTCGATTGTTCGACCCGAGGTACCCATGGCCTTTGCCCGGCCCACGATCATGGGCCCACTCACGGACCGCCGCCTCACCACGGCTCTCGCCGGGGGCGGCGCAGTCAACTTTATGACACGATCCTCGTCCTCTGCCAAGGCCATCTGGTCCAACGTAGTTGCATCCGACTCCTCACCACTGAACATGAACAGTGTATTGTCCGACAGAATCGACTCGTCAGCGGCCGGACGCACCGGTCGAACGTGCACATGCGCCGCCTCCGGCGTTCCGGGATACTCGACGGTATGTCGCGTCGGGCTGGTTGGCGGCGACAATGTCCCAGTAGATGTGGCCTCGGATGGCCTGCGCGACGGTCGCACGCTTGGCGTCACCAATGCCGCAGGCATCACGGTACCCGTGGATGCACTCGATCTACGCGTGGCTGGCGTGGCGCTCGACGCGCCGCCGGCACCGGTGCCAATGCCGAGAATCCGGTCGGCGGCTGTTTGCGTCAGAACCTGAATCTCTTCATGTTCAGACAGACTTGTGTGTGTCGAAACGGCGGGCGACGTGGGCGGAAATGCGAGGCTTGCGCATGATGGAGACGTCAATGGCGCCAGCGTTGGCGAGCGCAGGTACGATGGTATGCTCACATCGGCGACGGCGGATGAACGCTGGCCACTTGTTGAAGCTGCTACGGATGGGTGGTCGGCAAACAACCGCGTGCGTAGGGGACGGCCGCCCATGGATGGATCTTGAGGAGTGGCCGACAACTTAAGTTGTGGTGGGCGCGGAGTCACCGCGGACATGGCCAATGGCGGCGACAAGATGCGATTGGGCTCGGGCGAATCGGGTACATGTGCCATTCCAGCAAGCGGCTGCATGAGGTGAATCGACTCGGTCATGGACAAGCTGCGCACCGCACGGTCAAGGTCGGCCATGGACGTATCCGCATCGGCTGTTTTGGCCGTGGACGCGGACGAGGTCGAGTGTGGACTCGGCGATCGCGTTCCAGACCGCTGGTACAGGCCGCGTTGAGAGGCAAATGACGACGTAGAGGAGTTCTCTGAGTGGACACTGCTCCTACTGTCACGCCGGGCGTCCCGAGAATGTGTGGACGCAGGCGACATGGGCATTGACGGAGGCAAGGGGCACGATGCGGCCGCGGCAGCGGCCGATGTTGTCGATGCTTGCGAGTCGAAGGATGCGCGATGGTGTGACAAGTAGGATGGCGGACGCGGCGTTGCGTTCGCGTGGGTGTGCGCATGTGCGTGCGCCACTGTGGTTCGGTGCAGCAGCGGGCTCCTGGAGCTCGCTTGATCGTCCTCATCTCTGTCTTCCTCCACTTGCTCGGGATCGTGCACGAGCGACATGCGTGACGGGACACCCGTTATGCCATTTCGTACATGGTGGGCCGTGACTGTTGGTGGCGTGGTGAACACATCGTGCGATCGGACCGCTGGCGGAGTTGCAGGGACTTGACCCCTAGGCGCATCCCGGCGCGGCGTCACTTCCTGCGTGGTCGAGTCGTGCTGGTGGTGGTGGCTTGAAAGCGGGCCAATGGCCGTCATGGACCGGCGCGCGGATGCAAATGCAGAGGACGTAGGGTCGGCACTTGGGCGAATCATGGATGTGGGCGATGTATTGGTTGACGAGGAGGTGGACGCAGAGCCAGAGTCCGAGTCAGCCGTGCTGCTGGCTGTGAGCGTGGATGCGGTGGATGTGCGTGTACGGAAATGTGAAGTTGCTTCGTTTGCGACTGTTGACGTTGTTGTGCGAGAATGAGTCGGGGAGCGTTGGTTCGCGAGCGACAAGTCACGCTGGAGTTCGAGCACTCGCTTGGTGAGTACAATGTTCTGCGAGAAAATACCGAAATGGAATCATGTCAGCCAAACGCAAGACAAGAACGGTGTATGGCAGAGACGAACTTGGTTGACGAGGTCCAAATGGTCTCTGGGCATGTTGCGCTCGTAATGCATGAGTTTGAGTTTGAGCTCGAGGTTTTCGTCACGCAGTGACTCGACACTCTGGATAATCCGGGGTAAAACAAAATCAGTCAGGCTGCAGTGCCAGGATAACCTGCCGGAAGCATCAACAGACCATTTCACTGATCAGCCCTGTTGCAGAATCCTGAGCTAAATCAGCGGCAGCATCCAAATACCGAGACACCGACTCCCGCGCGGCATTCATGGAATGCGAGTACCCATTGTTGGTTGACGTTGCGGTTCCGGGTGTAGAATACGATTGTGACGGTAACGAGGCCATGGACATGGACATGCGGAGGGGCGGGTGCACCGGCAAGTTGCTGCTGCCCGTGCGTTGCCCAAACGGTGTTGTTGGCGGCGGCGGGCCATTGCTCGACGACGCCATGGCCGGACGGCCTGTGGGTTGTTGTTGTGATTGCTGCGATCCAAGGATGGACGAGCGCAACCGATCGGATGGACGTGGCGTCCGGTCGTCTCCACGTGGAGGTAATGCCGTCCCGCTGCCGAGACTATCGGCCTTGGTTGCCGTCGTTCGTCGCGACGCCGGTGTTGGGGTTTCCGGGGCGGCAACTGCGGCCGCCGCAATTGTGGATGCTCGGCGGACCTCGGGAACGGGCGAGAGCATGTGAAGGCTGGTGCGTGACTGCGCATGCTGGGCAGAGACGACGGAACGCAGGTCCGGGACCGAGGCCGACATGGCGAGCGTGTTGCCGTTGGCCAGTGACGTGGATGAGGATCGAGACAGCAGTCGGGAGGAGGTTGCATGGCTGTGTAGGCTGGTCGTTGAAGCATTAGACAGCGGCACAGATGGGCGGGCGACAAAACCAGCCGCTCCCGCGGCCGCGGCCGATGGTTTGGGTGTGGTTGCTGATGTCCGTACTTGGCTCTGATACTGGGCGGCGGAAGAAAACGGCGAGGAGAGCTGATCACGGGCAGCATGGTCCGCGGCGGAAGGCAGGGTCGTTGGCATGGACGACTTGCGGCCTTGCGGCGGTGCCATGGCTGACGGCCGGCGGTAAAAGGGCGACTCGGGGACTCTTCCCGCACCCAGTCCCACGCCCACTGACCCTGATCCGGATCCTGATCGCGCCGAGCTCGAGCTGGCGTACGGAGACGGCGAAGGGCGGCCAAGCATGGTTGATGAGCGGAACTGTACAGAGTGGCAGTGAGGAATGCAGACAGTGTGCAAAACGTTCAAGAGTATCTCAAGTATTTCATGGCATGCTGATATTTACAAATCGCATGATTGACATCACGGCCCTTACCGGTTGACACCTCCGGCGCGGCTCGGCGCGGTGGGAACTGTATCGAGGCAAACACGGGCAAGCACGTGCGGCAGTCTTGCCCCTTGGTGTTTCCCAGGAGTTAACGTTTCCTTGGCACTGGCGCATCCGCTTTGTAGCCAGGAGACAACGCAATTAATCCGCGGTCAAAGGAAAGTACATTCAAGGCCACGCTGCACAACTGCATCAACAGGTCACGCCTTCCTCTTCTTGATCCCGCCCTTGCCCATGCCATCTGGATCGGGCGTATGCTCGCGCTTCACCTGGTGCTGCCCCACATCCAATGGAGCTGACTGTGTAACGAAGCCAGGCTGCCAATTGGCCTTGAGCCACTCGCGGCACTCGTCAGCCGTGCCCTGCGGCCGCGCAAGCTGGTACTCGGTGACCCAGTCGAGGGCATCGCGGACAAGCGGGCCTTTCGGGACACCTAGCGTCTTTGCGGCATCGATTCCCTACAAGAACAAGTTGAAGAGATTAACCAAACAAGAACAACACAGCAACAAAAAGAAACGAGAAGCGAGGGCGTACATTGATGACATGCTTCAACCCCCACACGTCGTCGACCCTCAACTCGTTGATCCGCTGCATAACCCGCACATACCCGTTGACCACCTGTGCAACTTCGTCCTCATCGTACCCAACAACGCTCGGCACAAGCGACTCGCTCGCAACCTGCACCCGCACCTTGTGCGCCACCTGCGCCACAAGCGCAACCGCCGCGACCGCGCGCCACTCGCCCAACACGGCCTTGTTGCCTGCACACGCCCGCACCAGGTTCCCCAGCACAACCCGCTCCCTTTCGCTGTGCTCGGTCCACGCATACCGGTGTCCTCTGGCGGCCTGCTCGTCAATCCACGCATCGGCACCACCCACGTCACTGTTCCCATAAGCACCCGCCGCGTGTTGAATGGCGGGCATGCACGCGTGCGCGTGTGCGACCCAATCCGCGTCGCGATTCGTCAACTTGAGATTGATTTTCACTACGTGCGCGGCAAGCGGCGTGACGGGTGGCGGCGGGAGCACTTGGGGTTTCTTGGTGGTGTGTGGAAAGATGCTGGCGGATCTCGGGATGCTGCAGTGCAGGTGTGCCAGCGGCAACGTGAGTGCAGCAAGCGGCGCGGGCGTTGTGCGGACAATGTTGGTGGTGGAGTGCACGGGTGACCAGAGCGTGGAGAGCGTGGGAGCGGGCAGGGGGAGGTGCCGGTCGGGGCGGGCATTGGTGAGCCATTCGAGGACGGCGAGCGATGTGGCCGAGGTCGGCAGGTCAATGGATGCTAGGGCGGCGTCGAGTGAGACGGTTTCGCTGGCCGTCGATGCGTTGAGTGGGGATGAGAGAAGCTCGAGCTCGTTGAAATGTGCCAAGCACACGGTGCGCCACACCTTGAGCTCGGACAGCATGCTCACTGCATGTGCTGGCCCCGGCCCAGTCATCATCTTGTGAAGTTCAACGCCGATCCGCTCTTTTGAAATCTTGTTGGCAAGTGCATCGTGCACCTCGTCATCGTCCTTGACTGCTCTGATCAAATCTGGGTCGAGCTTGAACCCGAGCCGCGCGGCAAACCGCACACTGCGCAAGACCCGGAGTGGGTCGTCGTGAAATGTATCCTTTGGGTCCAATGGCGTGCGAATTACACCACGGTGCAGGTCCTCGATCCCCTTGTGCGTGAAATCTTCGACCTGACCCGTGGCAATGTTGTAAAAGAGGGCATTGATGGTGCAGTCCCGGCGCAGGGCGTCCTCAACGGGTGAACCGAACCCGACCTCGGCGGGAATCCGCGAGTGTTCCTGATACGTCTCGCTGCGCAAATTGACAAAGTCCAAGTCGTATCCGAGCACGCGGCAAGTCGCCGTTTCCAAGTGCTTGGACTTGTCCGGATTGGACTGGATTTTGGCGAGCCCGGCAAACAACTCTGCGTGCGATCCGTGCGGGTCTTGCGGGTCGTCGGGCTCGCCAGGTTGTTGGGCAACGGCGGCGTGGGCGAGATCCGGGTGAGTGCGGACGAAATCGGCAATGAGCGTGGCGAAATCGTAGCCCATGTACGTGTCGAGGGCAATGTCGAGGTCGTCTGAAGGGTTGCCCAGTAGCTTGTCGCGAACCCAGCCGCCGGCAACGCGCGGGACGACGGGTTTGGGTGAGTGGGAGCACACGGCGTTGAGCAGGCGGAAGAGGCGCAGCTCGTCGCGGGAGAGGGCGATGGAGGCGGGCATTGGTGGCGAGGAGGAGGTCATGGTGGTCGTGGTAGCAGTTGAAGTGCGAGACGAGAACCGTGACAGCAGAGCAGACCGGGGCACACCCAACACAGAAGCGGGCCGCAGGCTGAGTCTTGCAATTGCAATGGGAAGCAGAGTTGCTCTTGGTGCAAAGAACGGCATGGCATGGCATGGCATGTCATGTCGTATGTCCTCTACGTTGCTTGTACAGTATGTATTTGATTTGATCAGGACTTGATCAGCTGATCGATATCGGACAATGACGCAGCCGAGCTCACGTGCGTCCCGTGTTACTCAGGTGGCTTGGTGTGGCCACGCAGGCCGCCGTCATGCTGTCAAGGCAGGCACGCGTCCACCACGACTCTGCGTCACGGCCACACCAACGACGGACGGCGACGAGTATCAATGGCAATGTACCCGTATTGACATGGCACTGATCCACACGCACATGTACACCCAGCCACAAGGCACGCACTCGTCACAGCACACTGCCGCTTCACACGCACGCCGCCGTACATTCTCGGTCACCTGTTTTACCCTTTGGTTCATGAAGTGACTCTGCCTTGTACCCTCGTCAATCGCTGCTTTGTCCTATCGTTTCGCATCCGCACACACGCACGCACTCTCGCCCCAGTGATGCAAATGCAGCAGCAACTCACGCCCCACCAGCTGCAGCTGCTGGCCGCCCACCAGCACCAGCAGCAACAGCAGCAGCTCCAGGCTCAGGCCCAGGCCCAGGTCCAGTTTCAGCAGCAGCAGCAGCAACACTTACAGCAGCAGCAGCTCCAGCAACAACACTACCAGCAGCAGCAACACCAACAGCAGGCTATGGCCGTCGCAGCTGCTGGGGGTGCCACCATGTCCATGGGTCCCGGAGGAGGCGGTTCTGGCGGCGGCGGCAATGGCATGAATCCGGCACAGCAGGCTCAGCTGCAACAGCAAATGCAGATGCAGATGCAATTGCAGCAGCAGCAGCAGCAACAAGCGCAAGCTCAAGCACAGGCCCAAGCACAGATACAAGCTCAAGCACAGGCGCAAGCTCAAGCTCAGCACAATGCTGTCCTTCAGCAGCAGCAGATGCAACAGCAACAGCAAATGGCTGCCATGCACCAGCAGCAACAATTGCAGCAACAACAACACGCTCAGCAAATGCAGCTCCAGCAGCAGCAGCAGCACGCCGCCGCCCTGCATCAACAACAACAGCAGCAAATCCAGCAGCAGCACTCTGGCATGATGATGGTGCAGCAGCCCCAGCAACCACCACCACCACCACCACCACACCAGCAACAACCCCAATTCCAGCCCAATCCAATGGGCCCACCCTCACGCGCGGGCTCCGTGCTTGTCCCGCCACGACCTTCAGCAACACCGCAACCGCAGCCGCAACCGCAACATGTTGCACCGCCACCACCTCCGCCACACCACCAACAACAACAACAACAGCAACTCCGCGCCATGTCCTCGACACCTTCATCGATCCAACCTCCATCACATGTCCCCTCACTCCCATACCCACACCCTCTGTCGGCCTCGGCCAAACTGTTTATGGTGCTTGCCGACCACTCGCCGCCCACACCCGCCGTGGGCAAGGACATGACCCACTGGTCACAAATGGTCCTGCGGCACTTTCTGCCCAATGCCACGTTACGATACACGACCGCGCCATCCTCTTCGTCGTCGGCTGCCGCAGCTGCAGCCGCCGCGGCTGGCCAACCGCAATCCACAACGCGGCAATTCGACCTGCCCTCGGGCTTTCTTCCGCGGTACTTTTGGCTGCACTTTGCCCTGTGCGGCATGTCGCACATGGCGTTTGCAGTCACGTCGACGCCGCAGGAACACGAGCTGCCGACGGGATCCATGGTTGTGACCTTGCCAACGTGCACGCTTATCCAACAATTTGACGGGTCAGTCGTGGTGTCGTATTGTGCACTGCGTGTCACGTTTGCGCGCGACACAAACGCTTCTGGCGCCTCATCTTCACCGCTGATGGCCAATCCATGGAAAGTCGAGTTTTGGGACTTGGCCGTGAAACGGTTTGACGAGGCGATTGATCGTGCGGCCATTGCAAAGGCCGTAGGCGCGTGGACCACTGCAGCCGAGGCGTATGCGGCAGCAGTCAAACGTGAACTGGCAGAAATGACACCGCCCACGTCGGCCACACGCACAACGCGCAAGAGGAAAAAGGAGGAAGAGGAGGAGGCCGCAAACTTGCGCACCTTGCCGCCGCCCGTCCCCGTGCCCGCCATGAGTGTGCCTGAGCCCGTGGCAAACGAGAATGGGGTGCATGTAAGGTTGATGCGGGCGTTGGAGGTATGTGCCCTTGTTTTCTTGACACTTGGACTTGAGCAAACGTGAGCTAACAACGCCTGCAAGTAGATTGCGGATGTGGTCAATTGCATGAAAGATATCATCTTGTACTCGCAGGGCATGAATCTAGGCGCGCTTCGTACGTTTTCCTCACCTGTCTTAAATTTTTTTTTTTTTTTTTCGCATATGGGTTGACTGATCTCGTCTTGTCACACATGAAACCCAGAAACACTGCAAAAAATGGCCTCGCTCATTGACCAACAAAACGGCACCGCTCCTCCTCCTCCCTCGTCGGCCGCTCCAAACCCACACGCGACTGTTCCACCCGGTCCTGGTGTGTCCACGTCGTCCAATCCGCCATCGGGCGCGACGTCGACCGACCAGCTCCGGTCGGATGCAACGTCCGCATCGTCCACACCGCATATGGGGTCCACGCCAAGGTTGGCCGAGCATTCTTTGGGGCTCATGTCACCCAAGGGGGTAGCAAATGGGACGGCGTCGCCTGCGGGACTCGGGCATGTTGGGCAGCAGGGGATTGGCGAGAGTGGACCGGGGACTCCGTCGCGATCATGAGTGTGTGTCTTAACGTGGACACGGAGAGTAGACTCTGTGATTTGTGTGTATCGTGGTATGGCTGGTCTATGGTCATTTATTTATTCATCCAGATGGGTTGTCGAGGTTCTGTGTTTTCTCAGTTTTGTTCATTTGTTTTGCCTTTGCTTTGCTTTTCTCTCTTCCCCCCTCTTTGCTCGGTATATCCTATACATTGCATACATACACGCCTACTGCTGCGGATGTTTAAATGTGTTAGAGAGAGTCAACCGATAAAGTGTTGCTTGCCAGGGTGCTGGCAAATGTCAACATTCAGATGCTACAGTGTCGCCAACAGCGCAGAAGCAACCAATTCGCGACAGCCGACCAGACCGAAACGGCAAGCGTCCATCAATGTTTTATGCGCAACTCGAGGCGTTCGCTGGCATGCGATGGACCATTAAGACGTAAAGAGCGAAGGGAATTTTAAATTGTACTTGGTCACAAACAAGAAGGAAGGAAACTTGAAAGAACGGTCACAGACGAAGCTGTGCATGGGCACGGCCAGCGATTACTCTTCAGCAGGCTTTGCCTTGAACACTTGCTGCTTCTTGAGGTAGTTCTGGATTGGATGATGCAATAACGGCGCAAACAGACACAAGTGAGCTCACAAACCCAGCGAGGTGGGGGGAAGGGGGTTGCCCGATTCAATGTGACTGACGTACGTCGCCAGCTACCGACACCTTGTAGAGCACAAACGGGGTGGCGAGCAAGAGCACGGCGCCAATGCGCAGGGTGCGCGGGGTCAAGCGGAACTGGTGCTCGGTGTTTTCGCGCATGTGCGCCCATGCCTCAATGGCGGGATCGGTTTTGACAGCTGGGAAGAGGTGTGCGGCCATGCGCAAAATGTGTAAGTGGGCCATGATGGAGTGAAGTTACTCGCAGTCTCATCAAGTGGACGGCGACAAACCGTTGCGACCTCCGGCCATGGTTGAGAGTCGGTGTGAGTAGCGGGTGAGGGGGCGGTGTAGGGTTTCTGGGAAGGAATCGGAAGGTTTGCGTGGATTGGCGGCGGCCAATGTGTGCACAATTTGTTACATTGATACTTAAATGTGAAATGTGAATCCAATCCGATAGCCTGCGATCCAAAGTGCAGTTTAGGTAGTGAAGTGGCCGGTTGGATCGGCGGTGGCGGCCGCCGATTCGCGTTCAGCAATCATGGATTCCAATCGAAGGCATAAGTATCATCGGTGTTGATGACATGCATGGAGAGAAGTCACTTGAAAGACGCATTCCGTATCAGTATATCAGCGACACATCGCGGTGGGGGAACAAAATAGCACAAGCAATCAAGCAGCATGTACTCTGTGCAACTCACCACCAAATGGTATTTGGATTTCCCTTGTGCCTCGTTCTGAGAGCCAACCCCTGCACACCCTACTCACTCACTCCCGACCTTCCAGGGAGCGCGCGCTCGTCCCCGTCGACGGCACACAGTTCCTTGTTGGCAAATGGGTCAAGACGCAGGTCCCAATTGTCTTTGACGAGCCCGAGCCTGCTCCAGAACCCGAACCCGAACCCGAACCCGAACCGGCTCCGGAACCTGTTGCAGAAACACAGGGCGACCCTGCGGATTCAGCTTACCCATTCAAGGCCCGAGATCAAGATGTCCAGCAACAACCGGCGGACACGGACATTGTCATGGCCGACTCGGCTGCTTCTGCTCCTTTGGACCTGCAATCCAACGGCGCCGCCATGGATGTCGATGCTCCCGCACCACATCAACACCAGCACCTACAAGTCACCGATGGCATGCTGGCCGCGTCTCATGACCAGTCCCACGCGCCCAAGAGTGCCAACGTCTCTCCGTTACGCGTGTCTACCACCGCCAGCCCATCACGCTCTGCTGCCGCCGCTGCGGGCTCACCGGTGCGTTCCTCCCAGCCCTCGCCAACCCGAGCGCCACGCCCACAAACACACTCTCCCGTCGCCCCTGTGGCCCCCGCTGCACACGACCCGCACAACCACCAATCGCAGCCCGGAACTGCTCCCGCGCCAACCCCCGGCCGATCACCAAACTTGCCTATTCCTCCCTCTCAGCGCCACCAAGCGCACCATCATCTTAACACGCCGCACAATGCGGCGGGCCTTCCCCCTGCTCCATCCTCGCGCCCGCACAGTCCCGCCGTTGGTGGCGGCGGTGGCAGCGGCAGCGGTACTGGGAGCACCAACCCAAGTACCGGCACCAGCAGTCCCGTGAACGCCGCGGGATTGCCTCCGAAACCGGCGATTCGACCCCCGCCGCCCGCACATGGCGTGGGGCATGCCGCGAGCGGATTGCCAAGAAGGCCATCGAGCGGTGATCATTGAGGCAGCAGACGCGAGGCGATTTTGTTGCTCGTTGAAAGTGACGTGTTGTTGGTCGTCTTTTCAGTTGCCTTATTTAAATGCCGTTGTCTTGGCACGCGGGTAGACCAAGGCGAAGATTCTTCGTGGATTCTGTCCATAATGGATGGTGCTGTCAAGCCATGGCATGAGAGCTCAACTGCGTCATGAGGATTGTCACGTCTTCCGTCAACTCCACCCACGTTTCCAGGGCCACGACCAATACGTAGTCGCAATCCTATGGTGTCCTGTCCAACGTAGGAGGTACTCATGCGACCCTTGCAGCACCTCTTCTCAGTCTGTCTCCTCACTGTAGCTACTATACTAGAGAGGTGCCACCATGATCATTCCACGCTCTGGCAAATTTGCGCGCCTCGCTTGGCATTTGTTTGCTTCTGCGTGAGGTCGAACCACCGCCGTGCTGGCATTGGAAACAAGAAAGGTCCTGTGAGCAACCCCGTCATGGTGCCAGAGTTGGTTCGCACGCCCGTTGTGGGACTGTGCGGTGCAGCGTAACCCGAACCGGGCGATTTCTTGACCCTGTTTGAATAGCAGAAGCTGGCGGTATAAGTTTCTCGCCGACCCGCCTGGATCCCACGGCCACGAGCATTCATCATGAACCCCTCGCATTTGCACGAAATTATCATGTCTTCGTCGATAATCCCAAACGTCCCCGCACCATCAGACGGCTCTATCTCGTTTCGTCTTCGGCGTTGGCATTGGCTGCTGGCGACTTGACGGCCATCATCGCGCCTCGCTACGCGCCCGAGTTGCCCATCGAGCTCTGGACCATCATCTTTGGCTTGGTAACTGCACCGCTCACTCAATTCGTCTTTACGCCCGCGGCCGCCACCTCAGCGCTGGAGAAGCCAGCCGAGATTGCCTCTTCGCGTGACAACCTCTTGCAGCTTGCACACGTCAACAAGGCGGCCTACATGGCTGCTCGACCGTTCATTTACGGCACCCTGTCGATTGCTTTGCGTGAAGCGGCAGCACACGACTGTTATACGCTGCCGGAATATCCACCTTTTCCCGCAGAGGCCTTCAAGGACATGCCTGAACTGGCTCGGTATGACAATTGCCGCTATATGGTCGACCGAGAACGGATTGCTGCGGCCAGCCGGGTGATTCCTGGGTGGTGTGGAGCGGACATGGACAAGGCATGCAGCAAGGCGCATTTGGATCGGGATCAGAGGATTGCACAAGTGACCGAGGTGCCCGAGGTGTTTCCGTTTGTGGTCCTTGACGGCAAGTTGTTTTTGGCGTCGTTGGCGTCGAATGAACAGGCATTAGACTCGGTTGGTGAAGACGACCTGGTGGAGGTGATTCAAAAGTCCGCCACTTGCTTGTTGGTGGATGATTATGATGATACAGAGTCCAATTCTGCATCCTCTGTGTCGGTCGAGGTACGCACTGTTCTTCCGTCAACTGTCATCTGTATTGACAAAGCGTGATTTCTTGTCGCTCACCGATGCCCTTGGACCCAATTCTCGTGCACTCAGGTCAAGATCATCAATGGTCTCGTTCTCGTCCAATACCCGCTTCATCTCGTCACGACACTGTACTTGCACACCGGTATCATCAACCTATTGCACTGCCTGGGTACCAAGGACGATGCTGTTGACACTGCTGGTCCCAAATTTGACTGGCATCTGAAACTCCCGTTTCTGGTCAGCATCCCATCCCAGCACGTCAAGACACTGTCGCTCACCTTGTCTTCCGATCGATGCGCAAATGAAGCGCAAGATTACGACACGCTTTGCAGCGACCTCTTGGGTCAGCTCTTGGCCATGTATCCCCACGTATCCACCCTGGACGTGATCTCGACACATCCGTCGCCATGTCCACCGCGATTTGCCCCAAACCTCCAATCCGCCTTCGTGTTTCAAGACGGCCTCTTTCACGACCAAGACATTATTCCAACGACACTTGCTCATTGGCCGCGCCTTCGGCATCTAGGGCTGCACGGCAACCACTCATATTGCCACAAGGCTTGGTACGCGCTCGTCAACCACCCAGCATTGCAAACCCTTGTCACCGACTTCGAAATCCACTCCTTTGCCTCGGGATGTGTGCCGATGCGCGCACCAGCTCTCACGTCTTGGACAACGTCCAACTATGTGCTCGGATTCATGTTTGACCTCGCGTCCGCCGAGCCGTGCTGGGATTCCGGCGACATGTTTACTGCTCTCGAGGACCTAAAATTGGTCGTGGACGTATGGTCAACCGAAGCCATGATGGGCCATCCCGGCCACAATTCTGAAATCCCGCCAATCCCATATTCACGAATCGGATCCAGGCTGCGAACGTTTGAGGTTGTTGAATCAGTTCGCAACTTTCTCGTGTGGACTCACATTTCCCTTGAAGCACTGGCAGAGGTGATTGCTTTGCCGCATCTCGAAAAGTTGCGCTTGGGCCATGTGCATCCCTTATCGGACAGCGTGTTTCCGACCACTGTGACCTGTGCCAACCTCACCGATCTCACCATCAGCATCGAGCTCTTTATTTCCACCCTCCCTTTTGCATCCTTTCCCCGCCTCACCAAGCTCGTTCTCATGGGTGACTACATGGCAGACCCACAGCACCAGTTTACCCAAGACCTGTGGCTCCAAATCGCCTCGTCGTCGTTTGCCTCTCAACTCGTCACGTTTGGCCTCGTCCAGACTAGCGGAAACCCGCCACGTTGTGGACTCCCAATCACATGACGGTTTCCACGATAGATGTCAATACATGTGTACATGTACTGTCCTGCACCGGCGCACTTCACAAAACCTCATGATACACAACAATCACCACTTCATCCCGAGGATTTGCGAACGGCAAGACACGCAGCGCTTAATGCACGGAATAATATGTATGACCCAGCACTTGTGCCACACAGGATGTAGCTGTAAACCACCCAAGACGCACACTGGACTACAACCATACGCGTTCCAGAGCAAAGTCCCGCATTCGGATCAAGATTCCTCATCAAGACCACATGCACACCTGGATTGAGTTCCAAGTGATGAGGTGGCATACCAGGGTACTGAAGTGTGTTTAGGAATTCCGTGGGATAAGGCGCATCGGCGCCAGCTCGAAGGGCATCAGCGCAAGTATCCGCTCTGCGATACACGTGCGAGCGCCGAGTCCCAGGGAGCGACTGAATCGTGGCATTGTTGATAACGCGGACGTTTTAGTTGAGCGGCGCAAGGGCACACCGTTCTGCAAGCCAAGAGTTGGAAGCACCACTCTGGATGCTTGCCTCTGTGAGGCGTTTGTTGAGGTTCAAATAGACGAAACGAATCAGAGGCAATGCTAAATCGCCAACGTGCAACAGCCAATCGGCGAACTCACGGATATCGCTGGCACTTGTCTCTTTGTTGGAGCTTGCCTGCTGGACTCGCATGTTGACCGTCAAACGCAACGTCGTGACATGTTGCCAGCGGGGCAACCGTTTGATGCATGCAGACACGGTTTCTGCCAGCCCGCCCCTTGGAACGACAGGCAACGTCTGCCGGAAATTCCCACCAAACACAACGACCATGCCTCCAAACGGTACATCAGGCACGCCGCGCACATCACGCAAAGTCCGATCAACCGCCTCAAACGGATGCTGGTGAATCATGGCCGCTTCATCCCAAACAATTGCGGACGCGGCCCGAATCAGCTCGCCATGAGCGCTTTGCTTTGGAATCTTGCACGTCGAATTCGCATCCAAGGACAAGGGAATTTTCAGCCGCGAGTGCGCAGTTCGTCCACCCAGCAACAAAGTAGCAGCGATACCGGAAAAAGCCATTGCAAGGACAATCCGGCCTTCTGAGAGGAGGTGAGCCAACAGTAACTTGTACGTGTACGTTTTACCTGTCCCGCCAGGTCCATCAACGAAGAACACAGCAGACTGATCCGACAAAACCGCAGTGGAAACTGCGTTTAACACCGCGCGCTGATCCGCATTCAGCCTCGGCAGGTTGAGCTCAAGAAAATCGGCCAAGTCAGGGGTGCACAGGGATTGTTGTTCTTGAATAAGTGCATTGCGTGCGGGAGCACCAGCTTGTACTGGCGGTGGAATGGGAAATGGCGGGAAGTCGGCAAGACTCTTCCCATGCCGACCAAGCATCACATTGATCTCGCGCAGTAAACGCATCAAACATGGAAGGATCCAGGGGCTGCGAATCCTCGGCAAGGACAACCAGGATATGCGCATGTGGAAGGCCACGCTTCTGTAACTCGACAACATTCCTGGTCGAGGGGAGGTGGATTCTGTGGCCAGGGTGCGGGTGCAGGCGGCGGCGGCGGCAGAGGAGGAGCAGGAGAGCGTCGCAAGAATTCTGGCAGCAGGCTACGGATGGACGGGAGTTGGCCATGTAGATCTTGGCCGAGAAGTTGCGGGCAATCCATCACTGAGACACGTCGAGATGGGATGGTGGGGAATGGGAGGGAAGGAGATCGGCAGAAGCGGCGGTCCGATCTGTGGGACGCCGATTGGTTTAAGCAAGTATTCTCTGGGCGATGGGGAGCGGTCCGAGGGGGTGGTGCTGGCGTTGAACAATGGACGCGCCGACCAATCAGACAAATTGACCCTTTTCCCTTAAAGAAGTGTTTGATTGATTGATTTGATTTGATTCTCTGGGCGATGGGGAGCGGTCCGAGGGGGTGGTGCTGGCGTTGAACAATGGACGCGCCGACCAATCAGACAAATTGACCCTTTTCCCTTAAAGAAGTGTTTGATTTGATGATTCCCTTCTCGCTCGCAAAATCAAGCTCATTTACATTCCCGTCCGCCTCGCCGCCGTTGGCCCGCCTGCAAAACATGCTGCTGCTAGCGAAAATCGGCCACGTGGATGTGACGCACCTGCCCGCCATTGCACCAAACTTGACTCAATTGGATCTGGACGTGGACCACGTTGACGGATTGCCCACGCTTCTTGCCCACCCATCACTCAAGTTGCTCCTGCTCACAGGCGTGCGGTGTCCCACAGCACTCGAAGCGTTGTTGGCGCACGACTTTTCGTCGTCACATGGGCCGACCATTCAACTGCAACGGCCGTTAATTGGGTCCATGTACATGGGAAGCGGGGAATCCATGGTAGGATCCATGGACGTGTGTGCGCGCGAGGACATAGTGTTGGAGTATAGCCGCGAGCGCACGGACGTGTGGCGTGCGTTGGCCAGCCAGGATTATGTTGCCATGCCGCAGGGCAATGTGGCCAAAGTGACGCTATCGGTTCCCTGGGATGTGCGTGTGGCGGAAAGCCGAGTCTTGGTTGCGGCCATTTTGCGGGTGGTGGACGGGTGGAAGGGGATGGTGTTCAAAGTCAGACTGCTTGGAAATCGCAAATGCCAACGCGGTGGCAGGTCCAATGTGCCTCATGGAGTTGGTGTGTTGGTACAAGGTTTGCGAGCGACTCCAGGCCTCACAAGGTTGTTGGTGCAGTTGAATCCGTCGGCGAGGTGGAAGGTGGTGCATTCTGGCTGGAAAGTTGGCGCATTCGGGAAGAGTAGAAGACGTGGATTGCTGGCTTTCTGATGTGTCTTTCATCAGGCTGAATAGAAATATGCTTGTGTGATTGTGACCAGACAAGGAAAGGCAGCCACCATGATCGCTTTGACATGGTGCACCGACTTGAACATGTCAGCACCGGCCGACAGCCTTGAGAGTGCGGACGGCACACAAGGAAACGCAAGTATCTTGCGGCATTGAAGTCCTATGCCGCATCCAGAAACGTGAGACACGGTCGCAATCGCATTTCAAACACTATGCCGAACGATGATCGGATCGGCGACCGCGTGTCGATCGTCCACAGTTTCGAAATGATTCCTCTGCAACATCGATAAATAACATGATGGCCGGCCTTCTGAATGAAGCATCAAGTCAGAAAGAGCAACGAACCTTCAGCAACTCGCAGAACTCCATATCTCTGATCCAGCTGCGTTCCGACATTCCGGCACAAGGTCTCGACACGCTTTCCCTCTTCACTTGCCCAGGCGTGATCTGTCCAGCGCCAAGTCATCATGTCTCCCTGCACGCACATCTCACGCGCCCGCGCGCCGCCTGCCTCTGCCAACGTCTACAAGGACGAATGTACCCAGTGCTTCAACACGTGGGACCACCAAGATGGCGTTGACGTGTGTCTGACGTGCTTCAACTCGGGCTGCGGCACGACCCACTCGCTCATTCACGCTCAGCGCACAGGCCATCCACTGGCCGTCAATTTGCGCCGTACGCCAAAGATTCGTGTACGACACTTGTCCCAATTCGATTCAATCAATGCCCCTTTCCAGGAGACGACTCACACGGTCGTGATGTGTTTTCAGGACTCGTCGCCGCCTCCCAAGATGACCAAACTCGCCATTGCTGCCGAATCCGACGCGGACAAGTTTGACATGCACACCAAAGTGAAATGCTTTGACTGCAACGAGCCCAACCTCACCACAACCAACACACCTCTGCCGTCGATCGTCGACGCGGTTCTCAAAGCCTCGTCGGCGAGCATGCAAAACGAAGTCAAGGCCTGGGAGCTCGAGCTGGAAGCGTGCGAGCACACGGTATGCCTCGAGCAAACCGAGGCCAAGCGCCTGGATGCGACCACGGCACATTGCGGCCAGTGCGACCTCAAGGAAAACCTGTGGCTGTGCTTGACGTGTGGCCATTTGGGATGTGGCCGCGCACAGTATGGCGGGTTGGCGGGCAACGGCCACGCGCTCGCGCACGCCACGTCGTGCTCTGGGCATTCGGTTGCCGTCAAGCTTGGCACCATCACGCCCGATGGCGGTGCCGATGTGTACTGCTATGCGTGCAACGACGAGCGCTTGGATCCGTACTTGGCCGATCACATGGCCAGGTTTGGCGTCAATTTGGCGCAGGTCGTCAAGACGGAAAAGTCGTTGGTCGAGATGCAGATTGAGCAAAACCTCAAGTTTGAGTTTGAGATGACGTCGGCCGACGGCCAAAACATGCCGCCGGTGGCAGGTCCGTGGCTGCGCGGATTGGCCAACTTGGGCAACTCGTGCTACCTGGCGTCGGTGGTCCAGTGCATGTTTCGCATTCCCGAAATGCGCGACCGGTACTTGAGTGGCGCCGACGAGCACCAACTCACATGTTCGGCCGCGTCGCATGCAGAGTGCTGGGAGTGCCAGTGGATCAAGTTGGCGCGTGGCCTGGCCGAGGGCGGCAAGGTTCCCGACCCGAGTTTGGGACATGGTAATGCTGCCGTGACCCCCGCCATGTTCAAGCACATGGTCGCCAAGGGGCACAAGGAGTTTTCGGGCATGCGTCAGCAGGATGCGTCCGAGTTTTTGCAGTACCTTCTCAAACAGATTGCGCAGCATGAGCGCATGAGCGCCAAGAGCGATCCGTCGCAGGTGTTTGATTTCAAGCAGTTGCAGACCATTCGGTGCTTGCAATGTCAGGGTGTGAGGGTGGCCGAGATGGATGCCAGTGTGGTCAATTTGATGGTGCCCGACGAGGCACTCAAGGCGGCCTTGGCCAAGGAAAAGGAGGCGCAGGCGGCGGAAGAGGCGGCAAAGGGTCAGCCCGAAGCTGCAAAGAAGGCCGACGCGGCTGATGGGTTTGTCACGGTGGATGCGGCCGCTTGCTTGCGGCAAGCAATGTCGGAGACCGTCGAGTTTGATTGTCCCCGTTGCGCCAAGCGTGTGCAGGGCATCAAGTGCGTTCCCTCTTTGTTTGTCTATTTTTGAATTGGCTCAATCCTTGAGCGCTCACCACCTTCAGCCATCATTTGATCAGGACCACGGGCTTCAAGACCTTCCCGAAATACCTCGCCATTGTCTCACAGCGCTTCACGTACGACAACTGGGTGCCCAAGAAATCCAATGTGCACGTCGCATGGCCGCACGTTGCCGAATCGCATGCGCCGCAAGACTTGTCCTTCTTGCACGTGAGCGTCGGTCCAAACGACCACGTCCTTCAAGACGCGCCTGCCGCGCCGCAACCCGACTCGCCCGAGCTTGAGCAGCTTCTCTCGTTTGGCCTCCCGCGCGGCAAGGCCCGCCGCGCACTGCGGCTCAACGGAAACAATCTCGAGGCTGCGCTCAACTGGGCCATGGACAACCCGGAAGACGTGGATGAGGCCGAGGAGGACGCGATCCAGCGCGGTGGCGGCTCGGCGGCGCCTGCGGCACCCGCGGCGGATGAGGGCGCCATTTCCATGTTGGCGGATATGGGATTCACGCGCTCGCAGGCGTTGCTTGGGTTGCTCGAGACGGGCAACAATGTGGAGCGGGCGATCGAGTGGTTGTTTTCACATCCGGACGAGCTGGCGAATGCCGACAATGCCATTGCCGGTGGCGCCGGGGCGGGCGAGGCAGCGGCGGCGCAAACAAAGCGCAGTGATGTAGAGACGGAGACGGCCCGGTATGCGCTCGAGATGTTTATCAACCACAAGGGTCCCTCGATGCATTGTGGGCATTACATTGCGCATGTGACGGTTGAGGATGGCAAGTGGGTCATGTTGAATGACGATCGGGTGGTGGTCAATCCGAGCCCAAAGGGATTGTTGGAGGAGGCGTACGTCTATGTCTTGCGCCGGTTGGATTGAGTGAGTGGAAGGGACGCAGCACCATTGTCTTTTGGCTTTTTCATTGTTGTTCGAGGTTCATTGACCGTTGATGCCATGGCGGTTGCGTGTAGGCGTCGTTTGCATTTGTGTTTTCTGCTTTTCACTTCCTGTTCTTCCTGGACGAGGTTGTTGTCCTGCGCGAGTGGATGTACGAATCAAGGGCGGTTTGCGAGCAAGCTTGGAATAAATGCAAAAGGGGTTCGTGAGCACAGCACAGCAGAAACATGTATTTAGGTAACGATCGGCTTCGACGGCTGGGTCAAAGGACGAGGTTGGCCGTCGTTTACGATTTACCTGACACTCAACCTCAGCTTCTCAGCATCTGTTCTCGCGGTTTGTTGATAGTCCCTCGTGCGCAAGGTGTGCGGCACGGCCACGTTGAAGTCAGTCACACAATCTCAATGGGATGTCAAGGTCTTTACTTCTCGACCCGCTAACAAAGACTAGTTCCATTTCCCCGTGTCTCGGAGAATGATTTCTGTAATTGCTTCAAAGATTTGATTCACTGGTGTGCTCCAGCTTGGGCTCGGGCCTCACAACCGGAGTGAGAGGAGATCATGTATGACCGCGTTGGCGCCACAACAAAGCGCCTATGTAACACCACTGTGAGCGAATTATTAACAATGTATGAAGAATAATGTGTTGCAAAACCTTAGGTGACATCTCGATGCATTTTCCCTGACTTGCCGGGCCTCGACTTCCTCGAATCGCCGACCGCCATCCGAGCTTGTCATCATCCACCGACCAAGCATCTCACACCTTCGTCAGTTGTGGCGGCCGCATCCGCAAGCACAGTACACTCGCAACGTCATTACGACCATGTCAATGCCAGCATCATCATCGTTACCGTCGTCAGGAGCCGCCATTGGCACGATTTCCCGTACCAATTCGGCTGATCCAACGCCGTCAGGTACGAACGCGGCAGTACCGACAACCCACGGCGGCGACGCACTTCCGCGCGACCTTCCAAGCGCCTCATCTTCCATGAGCAGCTTTGCCAACGTGACATTTGGCGTTTCGTCTGAGAATCGAGTCGAGGAGCGCAAGCGAACGTATGTCGGTTGGCCAACACTGCGTCCCTCGACGTCCGTCACACGTTATGCGGCCATGATTCTCATGCTTCGTTTGCCGGTGCTTGATGATACCGCAGAATGCTTGCTCAAGCATCCAGCAATACCTTGGTCAACCATCATCTCCGGTCGCTCGGCCGGCATATGGATTTGCTCAATCCGGCTGATTCCAAGATCAAGGAGGTATATCGGCGTTTTCGACCTTGCCCTGCCTTACACATTTCAATGCTGACGTAGCTCGTCATCTCAATTCCAGGACATTGTTCGCCTGATGGTTCAATACCTCACTGACGAGGGCTACCTCGCATCCAAGCTCACGCTGCAGGACGAAGCCAACGTGCGTATTCACGAGGCGGCTGAACGCCAAACCGACCTGCGCCGCCTGCGCAAAGCCATCCTCGATGGTGACTGGGCCGAAGTTGACAAACTTGTACTCTCGTCTTCGTCGTCTTCGGCCGCACGGGCTGCCGCCTTGCTGGGCAAACATCACAAGCCGTTCCTTTACGCCTTGTACAAGCAGCAGTTTCTTGAGCTAATCGAGCACCACGAGGTGCACAAGGCATTCACGTTCCTGACCAAGCGTTTGAAACCGCTCGAGGCACTTCAAGCAACTGCCGACGAGTTTCGGGACTTGTGCTACTTGTTGACGGCCAAGAGTGTCCATGATGCACCGGCATTTCGTAATTGGGAAGGAATCGGGCCGGGAAGGGAACGTTTGGCGGAGCAGTTGCAGGCCATGGTCGACTTGGAGGGAGTGGATCGCGAAGGTACCCGAACTCCTGGCATCGATTATTGATTGCTGTGATGTACTCACCAGCTTTTGGTTGATTCAGTGTTTATTCCCCCAAACCGTCTCATCACCCTTCTCCGGCAAGCGGTCGCATATCAAGTCGAATTTGCACGCTACCACCCAAAAGTCCCGCCACGAATTCAAACGTATGTCATATCGAAGCGCGATCAAAAACCAACATTCCCCCAAGCTTGACTCGCTTACTCGTTTCCCGTCTAGTCTCCTTGAGGACTATACTACACTCATTGTCCCCAACGCCGTCCGCCACACTCTGTCCGGGCACAAGGACAATGTCAAATGCACGAGCTTTGTCGGTGCCGACGGCCAATACCTTGTCTCTGGCTCGTCCGATAACACGGCCCGTTTGTGGAACACTGAAACGGGCGCACCCATTGCCATTCTCTCCGGCCACACGTCGCGCATTTGGGACCTGTCGTCGGAGCCCAGTGGCCAATATGTTGCCACGGCGTCGGGCGACGGGACCGTGCGATTGTGGGATGTACAGCGCATTGTGGCAAGTGCAGGTAATGTAGCGGCGACTGCGGCGACTGCAAGCTCTGCGATTACGGCGCCCATGCTTGCCGCAACCGATCCCGAATTGCAATCGGTAGATCCGTCACTGACATTACCACCCAATTCCCTCCCCACCATCAACTCGCCACACCTCATCTTATCGGGCCCCGATCAAAGCGACATTTACTCTGTCGGCTTCCACCCGGCCGGCCAACATCTGGCCACCGGCGGCTACGACCGATGCGTGCGTCTCTGGGACGTGGCCACAGGTACCGCCGTCAAGACATTTGCCGCGGGCATTCCAGGTACTTCTTCCGGCGGCCCCTCTGGCGGCAGCTCGTCCAGCTCGCACCACCACGGGCCCGGTCACACGCTTGCCGTCACGGCCGTTGCCTTTACACCCATGGGCAATCTCGTGGTATCCGGGTCAAAGGACAGCACGCTGCGGTTCTGGGATCTTGTTTCGGGCCTGTGTGTGCGCACGCTCACGAGCCATTTGGGTGAAGTCACGTCCGTCTCACTTTCGCCCTCGGGCACCTACTTGCTCACGTCGTCAAAGGACAATGCCAATCGATTGTGGGACATGCGCATGCTGCCGCGGCCGCTACGCCGGTTGAAGGGGCACACGAATACTGCAAAGAATTTCGTGCGTGCTGCGTTTGCCGGACCGTCGGATGGCATGTTGGTTGTCGGTGGATCCGAGGATGGTGTTGGGTATGTTTGGGATCGCGAGTCGGGTGCCGTGCTGCAAAAGCTGCGCGGCCATCGCGGGATCGTGTACGATGTGCGGTGGAACGCGAGGCAGCAGTTGTTGGCGTCGTGTTCGGATGATGGGACAGTCAGGACGTGGGCGTTTGATGAAGGAAGACCCATGGGTGGCGAGGAGGACTTGTACTGAGGGTTGGTTGGTATCTTTGGATTTCGTTTCGATGTGCTAAGGCCAAGTCGCGTTTTGGGTGAGACATTTGCGTGAGTCCTTGGTGATCAACATGAGTCGGGTGCCCGTCTTCTGCACTCCCGGTTGCGTAGATCCACTTTTAGCGAGTATCTTTATAAGGAGTCCAGCCCATTCCCTGTTGGACCCGTTTCTTCACCAAGTCGCCGACACCCAATGGCCTCGTCACATGAAAAGGACGCTAGTCGCTCGACAAACTTCCCAACTAACTGGTATTTATGAAGACGTGAAACCCTTACTTCATTACGTCTGCATCTTGCTCCCGACTCTGACTCGTCGTCCTCTCGATCATCACCAGTTCAACAACCATGGCTTGTACCGACGGCTGCCGCATCAACCTTCACGCACAAACGCCGGAGATGCGTCAGAACATTCTTGACAAGCTTCAGGGCACGCCGCCGTACATCAGCGGGAAGTCCATTTCGTACTGTCACGACGGCGAGGGACCCTGCCATTTCGGGCCGAGGTATTCGCCTCGTATTCTGACCGTGATTCGCGGACCTCCCATGCAGCAGCTCATTACCGTTCGGCCGCCTCCCGAAGCACTCGAGGCGGATGCCGTGTTCGCGCTGAGCATTATGCACTGTGGCCGTGGGAACGAGGTTTGTGTGACTGTGGACGATGAATATCCTGGGTCCGAGATTGTCGTCCGACGCGGCAAATGGGTCATGATTCCAATGGCACCTCGGGCGGTGGGTGAAACGGTTGAGGTCAGGCTGTACGACACGTCTGACGGTGGATGGGATGCGTACGTTGACTCCATTGACGAGCGTACGGGATTGAACCAGTGGCTCATCTTCAGAAATTTCCTTGCTTATGTACATACAAAGTGTCTCACCATAGTCTACTGTTCCACCGCAGCCTTCATGTCGCTCCGATCACGAGGCAAGGAATTGTAAACGCCACCTCCCGCACCTCCGTTGCCGAGGTCATTGACGAGGATGCGCCAACCACAGACGTCTGGGCCATCGACACATTCATCTACGCTTTCAACAGTATGAGCCTCGATGCCCAAGACCTCAATCCCATCACGGACGAGTTGGCTGGGGCCGTCGAGATTTCCCACGTCACCAAACCAGCAACCATCAACTGGATCCGTAATTCGCCACACGCGACCAATGACTACCTGCGTGACGGCATCATTTGCGTCCGCTACTCGCATCCCCACGTCCACCAGCACCGCACGCGTCCTGTCATTTCGTCAGGGTTGCAACAACTGGTCATTGACAACTGCCACCGAACTTTTCCGGATGTACTCGTACTTGCCCATGCGGTGTTTGAGGTCGAAATGGTGGCCGTCGGAACGGCACGTCTTTGTACACTGTGTGCAAGGCGCGTGGCGGGCAAGCGTTTCGGGGGCTCAACAGCATTGCCCACATTTGGACACTGTTGTCGACCGACGACAATTGTCGCAAATACCTTGGGCGGCTGCTTGTTTGCCAAGACGGTGGCGACGCACGGCAGTGCATTGGCTTTACGACTAAGGTTGGTGAGGAGCTGATGGAGACGTGCCCCACGACAACCACCGAGGTGCTCATTATGGACGGTACATTCAAAACAAATGTTGACGGCTTCGAGCTGCTCGCCTTGATGGGAATGGCGCATCAGCGCTCGTATTCCTTGGCGTACATGCTGCTCGCTGCCGGTCAAGTCCGCCCTGGCGACCGCACGGATACAATCACCCAGTTCCTTTGCGAGTTTGCCGACGCGTACCCTGCCACGCCACCACCTGAGGACCCGGCGCCTGCCAAGTTTTCCATGGTCGACCCGCTTTTTTGTCTAACGGACAAAGACCTCGGCCAAAATTCAAATTGGCGCGTACCAATCAGCCTTCCCAGATTCGATTGCCCAACTTTGCCAATTCCACGTCCTCAAGGCGATTCGCGCCCGCATCCTCGCTGGTTCTGGCAACAACGCCCAAAAGGTTTCAGTGAAATCGTTGTGGGAAACCGTCGAGTCAGTCAAGGCAACCATGGGTTCCGCCTTTCCGACACTGTGGGCACTGGCAAGCTGGGACGTCGCCGCCGCCGCCGCGGCACCTCAGCCAGCTGCTTCGTCCCAACCCGCGCCCACACCTACTGTCTCAGCTAGCAACCCCTTGTCGTCATCAACTACACCGCAAGTCCCCACGCCTCACGGAACAGCACACGACGCACCTGCGCTGTCAACCTTGCCCGCTCAGCTGGCAACCTCTGCCGTCGCGCCAGCGTCCACGGTGCGGCTCGATCACTTGCGCAGTTACTCTTCATTGACGCCTTCTGTTGCTCGATTGCTCACCAATGGCGCATCGGGCCATGTTCCAATTGCGGGCGGGCAAGCCAGTCAGCAGCAGCAACAACAACAACAACGCCGCAAGCGCATGGAACAGCTCACCATGTGCTGTATGCACTTCATTGCCATGGTGCACGCCAGCAATGTCTTGCACCACAAGTGTGTGAGGCTTCACGAGGATGACTTTGCCCGGCTGCAACTCCATGCTTCTTTGCCGGCGTTGGCGACATCATTGCCTGCCACCGCAACATCATCGGCCGATGGGCAGTTCTTGGCGTGGTTGCAATCAACCACGTTCACTTCGGTCTCGTCGGTTGGTGACTTGTTTGCGTGTCTTGACGAGCACCAAGTGCGCAGCCTAAGTCCACCAATGGTCGAGTTCTTTGTGTCTGCTCTCAACAAGTCGAGGGCTTGGAGGAAGGCCAAGGGCAACTCAAGTCACCCGCCACGTGCAATCGTGCTCGTGGACGCCGACAACCGCCACGGGTCTCCAGAACTTGTGGACGCGCTGGACAAGTCGCCGTGGCTCGACGTGTACGCGCACGGGCTCGCTGGCGAGTATCGCAAGGTGCGTGATTTGAACATGTTTATCTCCATTCATCCCTGCGTCCATCCTCTCCCACTCGTCAATTCAAACCAGTGGCTGACATATATCTTTAAGTGGACCGCATCGAAGCTGGTCGAGTATACTCCCGCTTTCCGATCCATGACAGAGGAGACCGACATGGATATGGTCATCCGAGCCTTTTTGCCGGAAAACGTCGCGAAACTCAAAGCCGCCACAGCTGTGGTCATCGTCTCCAGTGACAACCGCTTTGGCGTGCTCCAAGTGGAGCTCTGGGTGGAAGTGGCTTGTACGGTCCAGGCGTGACCTTGGTGTTGTGACATCTTGTTTTTCTGTTTGTGCCGTCGGCCAGGTGTCTTTTTTTTTCATCTATTTTGAATGCAGAAACATTGTCGCGACTTTTGGGCTCATAGCAAACGCGGTACATCCTTTACTTTTTGAAGGCGGCGACTCTGTCCAGAGCATGAGCTCTCGCTTCAAGTCAACGCGTCACGAGTGTTTGCCTGCATCTGGCCCCCACTACTTCGCCTCACACCTACACCTGAGGTATCGCTCTCTGCAATTACATATATATTCCCAATTAAATCAACCGATCCAACGGCAAGAACCACGGAAAACTCCATCTCTACTCTGCGCAATCCTTTCCAGCACACATTCTCTGCCATTATGCGTGTGCGCACCTCAGCCTCCACCATTCATCGCCTTGCATGTTCACATCCCGTCAACGCCCTCAGGCAAACCTGACGGATATTTGAAGCCACCCAGGGAGTTGCTTCTATGATACCTCCAATAGGCGTACATCGACACCCCGATCCGGTCCATCCGCCCTTGGCTCCCTTGCGTTACTCTCATCACTCGTGCAACCCATTGGCTCGAACGCATTCTTACCTTTCCTGCCGATACGCCATACCGTCATTTACAGATTGATTCTGTCCGCAGTTTTGCTTGTGTGATGACGCAACGTGAAACTGCCCACTCGAACTCAAAGCAAGTCGCTGGCAAGTGCTTTCAAGGCCTCTGGCCGGCTTGATTGACGACGGCATGCGGTTGCGAACATGACCTCGACGTTGTTGTTTCAGCCGCCTCTTCAACTGCCCCCGCTGCGCTGCTGCGTACACACGTTTCTGCACACGGACATGACCCACCATGCGTCAGCATCATTATCGGGACACGAATCATGGCCAGGCTTACATTGAGCGAAGGTACGCGTGCTTCTGTTGCTTGTCCCGATTGTCATTGAGCAAGCATTGTTGATGCATGTCCCAGTCCTGTATCATCCAGTCGATGGATCCACAAGCGCGCATATTTGACATTTGACACTTTGGTGCATGTGGAATGGATCATCTGGTACGGTTGAAGAGGCGTGGTGATTGTGCCTTGTGCGCGGCTCATGTTGATTCGTCACCATGAGTCCCAATTGTGCTGGGTTTGTGGGGAGCGTGTTATGCGTAACAAACATGGCAAACGATATTATCGCCCGCCCAGTGCAGAGCAGCAAGTGCTTTCACTCTGTTTCTTTTTTTCTTCTTCGTTTTTTCTTCACTGATGCGGTTGGTGTGTCCCCCCCCCCCTTCCCTCCGTGCATGGTGTGTTTTATCTTCCATACCTTTCAAGCTTTCCGTTTCAACGGTTTGGCGCTTTCTCGTTGATGCCTATGAGCTTGAGTCTTGTCCGTACTTGATCCTTACCCAACGATTGGAGCAGTTACTTACCCTCACTCTGTTTCTTTTCCACGTTTTTTTTTGTGTGTTGGCTTGCTTTGGCACTGTGCTTTGTGCGTTTCTGTCGTTCCATCTCCTTGTTTGCCAGCGAGTCATGTTGATTCAAATGCTTTCATTCTGTTTCTTTTCATGTCCTGACACCATTGGTCTGCTGTCGCCCTCTTTCATTTCGATTACCTATTCATTTCTGTCTTCTCGCTCGTGAGGGCATTTTAACTAGCTTTTGTCGTGCTTGAATTTGGGGCTTTTTGGATACTCTTGACTGCTCTTGCCCATGTTTTGCAATTTGCTCACTTGCTCCCATTTTGCTGATCGTTTTATATTTTCTTCATAGTACCCATACCCTTCCTTGCGCTTCCTCCATTTGCTTGCGCCGGTGGATGATGCAGATATTGCATGGACACACGGACGTGCCCCTTCTGTCGTATCTTCCACTGCGTTGCTGTATGGAGTCATTCGTTCATTTTCTATCAATTGTCCCACGATTCCTCCATTTCCTCAATGAGTTGTTGTTTTGTGATTTCAGTTCATCCTGTCAATATTGCAAGTTTTCCTTCCATTGCGTCAGTTGGAAAGTCAAGTGCAGCTCTTGCCGAGGGCTGTTCGCACGCTCAGTCACGTTTGCTCCCGTTCGCTGCTTCGCGTCAGCAGGAACAAGTCAGTCGGTGTCGGTGATGTGATCAGTTGACGTTGGTCGGAATGGCAGTATTTACCGGAGACAATGATAAGGACGTCAAGGTAGAAGAAATGCGGTTGCTTTGCGTCGCGGTATTGGGTGAATTAAAGTTGATTGTATCAAGAAAATGAAGAGACAATTGAAAAGAGCCAAGCGGGGTAGATGCACAAAACAGGTAAATGTCAATCGCACAAAGGACAACCACAAGTGAAAAGATAACATGTAAAACGAAAGAGACACTCACGACCTAAAACCTCATTCCTCTTGTCCACTTATTACCCCTGCCTCCTCCTCCTCATCGACCCTGCCGTCGGCATCCGGCTCGGCGTCTCTTGCTGCTGATGCTGGCGCTGCCCGTAACCCCCGCCATTCATGCCCATCCTCCCGGACGACCCTGGTGTCGAGCGTGCATCTTGATAGTACCCGTTCTGGAACACTGGCGTCCCGAACGGCGACGGCTGTTGCTGCTGTTGCGGGGCATACCCGCGTTGGTGGTGCATGTGCCGTGTCGTGGAACTTGGCGGCGGCATGATGGCCATTGGTGCGCCGCCCATGGACATTGGTCCCCCTGCGCCCATGAAATCACCCGGCACGGCGCGGGCTCTTGCATCCGCCTTGGGCCATTTCCTCCTTGATACCCACCTTGATCGACATCTGACCCATCGTCCGCTTCGCGTTGTTGCTGCTGCTGTTTGCGACTCCGACTCTTGCTCCTCCCGCGTTCCTTGCGCCTCGATGCACAACACCAACTTGCCCGAAACGCCAAGACCAAAGCGACCGCCAAAGTCCCGTAAAACACAAGCGCCTTGGTGCTCAAATTGGCAACCACGACATTGGCGCCTTCACTTAAGCTCTTGAAAATGATGGTCACATAATGCGCCTCCTTGTGCGGATCCCTAGCCATGCACTGCTCCCACTGCAAGCACGCATCGGCCAACAAGGGCGGCCTGCCCGACGACGCGCCACACTGGTTCTCTTGAAACTTGCGCGCACATGCTTGCATTTCGACCTGGATGCCCGTCACGTGCGCGGCATGCCCCGTCATGATTTGCAAGTAGATGACATAGGCCAAGACGACCAGTGCGCTCGAGCTAACGCATGTGGCCACAATCACCTTGAATGAATCCATGTACGATTGAACCGAAAAGTGCGATGCGGCTGCCACCGCGCGCGCAGAGCGCGAGTGCGAGTGTGAATAATGCGTGACACTTGCCTCGCCTCCATCCCCATGGCCCATCCCATCCATGCCTTCATCGCCCAGCTCGTCATCGGAATTCAACATGGGGTGCGGTCGCCTCATGTGCGACTGTTGCTGGCCATGCATGAGGAACTGGGGCTGTGCGGGCGGCGGCCCATAAATGACCTGTGGATGCACGTGAACGCCCTGCGGCGTGGCATACGGGTAAAACGGCTGCTGGACCCACATTTGCGGCTGGTGTGCAAATCCATAGGGCGTGTGCTGCATGGGTGGTGGCGGCGGCATGTACTGGTGGTTGTGGCCGTGGAACCGTTCGCCTAGGTACATGATGGATGCGTCCGCGCCGCCCGCGTCATACATGTCGTTGTCGTCGCCTGACCCATAGTCAGTGTGGTGGTCAGAGTCGTCGTAGTCGCGGCGCGGCCGTTTGTGCCGGGGAGTCCCGCGAGGCGTCAGCGTGGGGTTGAGGTTGCCCAGGCGCGGCGTGTGGCCAGGGGTTCGGTTCGGGGTGGAATGCAGATGGTTGGAACCAGGCGTGGATCGAGGGTTGGGTCGGTGCGATGACGATGGCGGCGGCATGGAGGAATGATTGGCATTTGTGGTTCCTGGAGTGGATGGAAGGGGATCATCACAATGACGAAGACGACGGGATGGTGTGGTGGATGTGGGTGCCGAGGATGGCAATTGTGCGGCACGAGGCGAAGCAGGAGTAGATGTAAAGGGTGGAGGTGGGTGGTCGGAATCCGAATCGTGGTGAGTAAACACATTCCTTTGAGTGATTGTGCGAGCAGAAGAGCGAGGAGGGGCGCGGGCGGTGATGCGTTTGTGTTTGCCAAGGGTTGGAGTCGTGGGTGCAGGCTCATCAGCATCCAATTGAGCGCTGGCTTCTGCTGCAGCGGCTGCACTTGAAGCTGTAAACCGGCGGACAAAGCCCTTGGATAGGCGCCGAGCGACCCGTGCGGGTCGGGCAAGTGGAGTACCGTCGAAAACAGAAGGTCCGTCTTGGTCGTCCGAATCATTGTCTATGTCGAGGTTGAGCTTGATTGGCGAGTTGGGAGACACTGGCGTGGCAACACCAGAGAGTTGGTCTGACAGGTCGAACGAGTCGTCTAATGGCGAGGGGCGACCGCCCAAAGAAGGGAGTGGGGTAGATGTGGGGTAAGGAGAGGGATCAGTACCATTACCTTGGTTGCCGTGGCGGTCTTGCTCGTGAGCGATTCCAGAGTCACGGGGCAACGATTGCGAGAGGGCAGTGGAAAAGCGCAAAGTGGAAAAAGAGTCGTCCGATCCAGCGAGTGTCGCTGCGGCGGATCGGAACGTGGGAGAAGGGGACGCCTTTGGCATTTCAAACTTGAAGGACGACGCAGTGGCCGAGCCAAAGATGGAGGTGGACAAGGACGGTGCAGAGGCTGAACCGGCAGTGGAAGTGGTCGACGCTGAAGTGGACGATGAGGTGGAGGACTCGGCGGCATTGTTGGAGGCAGCGGCAGCCGTCAAGGAGGCAAAGATGGAGGGACCCTTGCGGTCGACATCCATGGGCGACTCGATGCCGCGGCGGTGATCCGAAGTCGAGCTGGACGACAGCATGGTGTCCCTGGCTGGGCTGCGAGGTCGGCAAGGGCAAGGCAAAATCAGATCAGAGGCGGGATGCGAGTGGGCGCAAATGGAATGAAGCTCAGTGAAGCAGCAGTGGTGCCCCTTCTCAGTCCAATGCAGAGAGTGCTACGTTGCGTCGGATGGCAATGTGTGCCTGTATGCTACTACTCGTTATTTCATATGAACATAAGTATGTAGTGATGGACCACGTGGCATTGGCCGATCGGATTCGATTTGCCAGTTCGAAGCTCGATCAATCGACAGCCCGACACGTCGTCAAATTTCCCTACCTACCGTGTCCAACATGAATGTTTCAAAATGCAGAAATGGCAAAGGGAAACAACTGCTCAAACTCAATGAAACGTTGCAATTGGCCGCAATGAGCTCTGGAAAATCCTCGCCGTCCCCGCCCCTCGACCCCACGTCGCCCGACCTTGGCCTCGACCTCGACAGCCCATCAGCAACTTCCCCACAATCCGCCTCAGCCCCTCTCCTCGGTGCAAAACAGAAACCAACCTCCATCCTCCTTCCGCCAAACTACCACCAAACACACCACAGAGACAGCGCTCTCAAACCGCAATTCATTCTTGGCTCGGGCTCAAACTCGGATGTGCACACCGACGATTTCGACGACAACAATGACGCACTGCCGTCTGCGTCTTCCACCGGTGTATCCACACACGCAGCAAAGCAGCAAGCGTTGCGAAATCGCGGATACGGCCTCAACCCAAACGCAGCGCCGTTAACGCCCGCCGGTCATTCACTGGCATCATCCACGGGGTTGATTTCACCCGGCCTTGAGCATGTGCCCTGGGCGACGCGTTTCCGTTTTTGGGGAACGCGAGGAGCAGCTCGGTTGGTTGCGGTGGTTGGTCGATGTCCAGATTGAAAAGCATGGCAAGCGCAGGCTGCTTATTAGCATTTGTTCGTCATGTTGCTTTTGTGCCCGTCGTATCCTTAATGTTCACTCACCCTCGGGAACTGCTCCACTTCAGTGTTTTATCTTGTCTGCGGGTGGGTCAACATTGTCTTTTGCAACGTGGCTGACCTACGCCGTGCAGAGCTCGTCAAGAGAGGCATTCCCGCCACTGCCGTTCTTCCCGACCTCGGTACAGAAACTGTCGCACTCGCTTTTCCGTTCCAATCTTTCTTTTTGTACTGACAAAACCGCACACATCAACGTAGCACACGATATCATTCCACACATTGTCATCCCGCACCTGCCCGATTACTTCATCTTGACCCTTGCTCTCCTCACACTGGCCCTGGTCCTCACTCACAAGCACCGGCTGGGCCTGATCCGCCGCTTCCTTTACGTCCACGGCACGCTCCTCCTGTTCCGGTCTCTCACCATTGTCTCGACAACGCTCCCGGACCCGCAGCGCCGGTGCGCCGAGCGTGCACCAAAGGACAGTATCTTTGCGCCCGTCAACCCGCTCTTTCCTGATACCTGCGGCGACTTGATGTTTAGGTATTACATATTCTTCAACATGCAGTTGCTCGGCATGTCTTTACCATAACACAACACCTCAACTTGATCTCGCGTGTATTTTTTTTTAGCGGCCACTCGACCATCCTCACGCTCATGGCCATGCTCTGGACTGACTACGGTCCGCAACGCCCCTGGATCACGCGAAGCATCTGGTTCCTGGCCCTGGGCGGCATCGTATCTCTCCTGGCCCAACGGTACCACTACCTGATTGACGTGATCATTGCCGTGAATCTTTCGCATCGTGCCTGGCGCTGGTACGGCCATCTCACGGCCACGGCAAACCTCGACCAGGTGGATCCCGTGGTGGCGTTTCTGGAGCGCCGGTCGTCCGAGCACGATTTCGAGCGCGCGTTACAGGCCCTCAGGGATAAGCGCGAGTTGGTGGATGCCAAAGTCGAAGAGGTCAAGGAGGGCGTGGCGAAAGGGCTCGAGTTGGCAAAGAGCAGAGTGGTGGTTGAATTGGAGGCGGCAAAGGCAAAGGGACGGGTGCCAGAGGCAGCAACTCGGTGGCTGGCTGTGAACACGGGCGTGGGCGGCCGTAATGCGCCCCAAGTGATTGCTGCGGCGGCATCCGCAGCGACGACTCAGGTTGGCGAGAAAGAGGTGGTTGCGGTTGCGGCAGCCGCAGTCACCAAGGCAGAGTAGAGGGCAACTGACGCGTCTCGTTGTGACTTGACATTTGCCAATTGCTTGCTTTCTGTTCCATTCACTCACTTTGTGCGTTTCTGAGCCAATATACAAGCAATGGGGAAGCCAGTCGTTCATAGACGAAAACAAGCACTTTGCATTCGCCAAACAAGCACGACATGCCAAGTGAGGATCAGATCAGGTCGCCTTGAGAGGTGCATTTGGATCTGTTAAGAACACCGCAGTGAGATCCAGAGCCAACCACGAAACCAGTATGCAAATTAGACACATGTTGTCGTACCAGGCTGCTTTTGCGCGGGTTCGGCAGGCGCAAGCGTCGGGTCCTGCAAATCGGCCGCATTGGGCATGGAGAGGGGCACGTCGGGTTCTTGCAAGTAGCTGGGCACCTCTTCGTCTTCCATGAGCAGCTCGTCGCCCAGCGCCTCGAGCTCTAAATGGAATGACAATGGCAACATAACGGTCAGGACACAAGACATGTTGCCGCACGCGCTTGCTTGGGATAACGCCGCACCGGCTTCCAAATCCGCCTCGTCAATGTCATCCGGCAGCCCATACGACCGGCCAAGCACATCCTGCAGCTCGTTAGCGGCGTACAATAGGTCGTCCATTTCGTCTTGGATTTTCTGTGCAGACGCAACCAAACAAAAGTATCAGTCAACTCCGCTCATCATGATCTACGCATGGGCATATTCGCGACATGCCTCAATCTTTTCAATATTGATGCCCTTGTACTGCTTCTTGATTTCCGCGTTCGCTACACGCATTGCATCCACGGTTGCTGCCGTGTTTTTCAAGTTCTCGGTTGCCATGGCCGCCTGCTCCATGTTGAACGACTGCTGCATGAGCGTATCGCGCTGGCCCTCGTACAACTTGCGCTGCTTGAGGACGCGCATGGCACGTTGCTTGATGGCGTTCTGTGGCCAACCGTGTGTGTGAGAAATCGTGTGTGCACGGCTGGATAGCGGCAGGGGTGACAGGAAGGAACATGTCATTTGCCAGTGGATGGATTCCAAGGTACCTTGGACGGGCCATCACGCATTTTGGCCATCTGGTCCTTGTATCGGGCAAGCTCGGCATCGAGTTTGCGGATTTTCACTTCGACAGAGTCGGCGCGTGCGTCCGTCTACATGATGATATTCATTGGAGCCGGGAGAGCGGAGAGGCAAGTGAGCAAGCGATCTTGCGATCGAGTCAGGGTGAGGCCAGTCGGGTCGACGTCGCGCTGGTGCATGCCGAGCGAGTGGACGAGGGCACTTACAGAGGAGATGGCGTCGTTGAGCGACGGCGTTGCCTTGGGTTTTGCGGTGCCAAAGAAGCGATTCATGGTGGAAAGTGAGGTGAATTGCAATGGATTGGATTCCTGTACAATCGCGATGCCAAGACCAAACTCGCGCGATTCGGTGATGAGGATTAGGTTAGGTTTAGGTTTAGGTTATTCGTCGAGTTGGCGATAGTGTGGCGCAAACGAACCTCTTCCAAGTCACCATTCAACGCCAAAGCAACCAACACATGTGAGGATGCAGATGGACATGTTATCACCACAACTGTATGTATGCCTGATTCCCATGCTTCTCTTCATGCAATCCGCCCGCTCATGCCGCCCTTCTCTATCGTCCCCGGCATCGCCGCATGAGGATGCCGCTCCCGTGTCACATCACTGGCAATCGACCTGCCGCTCGAGCACATGTACATTTATCAACTGACTAGTTGCCACGCCGCACCGTTCAAACGACAGGAAATCGCCCAGACTGCAGCAAATTCCCGCCCCACGGAAACCCCGTCACTCGCCGCCACCCATGAAGATCTATGCCATTCTTTTGCTGACGGCAAACTCGCGGCCCGCCGACATTCGTGCCGCCGAGTACGAGTTGAGCCAGTTTGGCTTCTTCCAGCGTGGAAGGTGAGTTTTCATTCAACCGCGTCTGCTTCACGGTATAGTGTTACCCCACCTCACACCTCAACCCAACTTGTTGTCACATGCACTAGCGTCCAAGAGTTCATGAACTTCACCTCACAAACCCTTGCCGAGCGCACGCAAGCGGGCCAACGCCAATCCGTCGAGCAAGACTCGTACTTGATCCACTGCTTTGTGCGCCCTGGCGACAAGCTCGCGGCCGTCATCATTACGGACCAAGAGTACCCTTTGCGCGTCTCGTTCACCATCTTGTCAAAGTGCATTGACGACTTCGCCGCAAAGTTCCCCGCGGACACGTGGTCGACGTTGACGCCGTCGACGGCGAGTGCCCAATTCCCAGTGTTGCGGGAGACCCTCAACAAATATCAGGACCCGCATGCAGCCGATAACTTGATGCGGGTGCAAAGGGAGTTGGACGAGACCAAGGTCATCTTGGTACGCTCTCCTTTTCTTTTCGGGAGTTTTGTACCTACGTCCATCTCTGGAAATGTTCTGACACACTATTGTGCCCCGTACGCGCAGCACAAAACTATCGAGTCGGTCCTGGAGCGTGAAGAGAAGCTCGATTCGCTCGTTGAGCGGTCCAATGCATTGTCAACGAGTACCCGGGCATTCTACAAGACCGCAAAGAAGAACAATCAGTGCTGTTCCCTCATGTAACCCTTCATCAATATCGTTTTGTTCGCCACTACTCCTCAAGCCCTCAGCATTTGCCATGACATCCATGGGCTCTCTCTCTCCGTCATGTCACTATCATATTTTACTTGACTTGTATTTCTGCAACCCAGTATTGTTGGCGCTCTTTTCACCTTGGCCATTGCTCACTACCAGACAGACTGTCACCGACACTTCTGTGGAAATGAGCATGCATGTTTCGCAGTGCATGACGGGAGGGGTTGTTCAGAGGACCCTCAGACTGGTAGAGACCGCCCACTCTGGTAAGCTTCCGCGTCGGCCATGCCCACACTTGCAGGAGCGTGCGGATGTCCGAGTGCTCGCGAACTCTGCCCGATCAGCTACTACAATCCTGTTCCCACATCAACGGCCTCCTCCAACAGTCGCTCATGTTGACGACGAGTCCATGCAACCCATGCTTGCTGCTACCGCGATCATAATACCATGCTGACAGCAACAACCAAATCGCTCTTGTCGCCCATCGCTGACGCCGTTTCGCAGCTGATTGTGATCACAGCACAGGCCGAGCTCAATGGGTCGCCCATCCCAGACCTGCGCGACGTTGCACAGCTCGTTGCTCAGCACGTTTATTCGCTCGCGGAGATTGGCCATGGACTGATTGACCCGGCGGCGCTGGCCGCTGAAACGCGCGGCATCGTGGATGTGACAAGGTTGCTCAAGGACATGACGGACGCGTGCGCTGAAGGTTCGTTTGCCCTCCGAAGCGTCAACGTGAACGAGGAGACCTGCTAAGAATTGTTCCCATATGAACAAATGCATAGTGCGAGCTGCAGGCGATCTCCTTGTTTCCGTTACTCAAACGCTCGCTTCGGACCCTTTCTCTGCCGCTGGCCGCAAGCAGCTCGTCGAGGCCACAAAGGGCATTCTTCAAGGCACGCAGCGGATCCTCAACACCTATGACGACTCGGAAATCCAAAAGTCGCTTGTTGTCGCACGTGCCCTGGTTGATCAATCCAAGCTCATCACCACCATCCTTGGCTCGGACCTCGACTCGCCGCCCGTCATCAAGTCGTTGCTGGACAATGCGCGCACATTCGCACAGCAATCCGTGTTTCTGTTCCACTTGGTCCACGCGCGCATTCCCGAACTGCTCTCACCTCCGATTCAGCGCGCGCTGACACATCATTCGAATGCACTGGATCGTGCGGCGGTGGGAACCATTGCCGCACTCAAGTATGCGCTTGCCGGATCGCACCAAATCGTTCCTGCCAACGTTGACCTGGTCAAGCGCCAGCTCAAGGTGCACGCGCGCGCCTGCGAGGGTATTGCGCAATACATTGTCAAGGACGACATGCCCGAGGGAGCCCTAGGTGACATTATCGAAGAAGAAGCAGAGCAAGACGAACTCTCAGCCAATCATGGCACCTCCGCACTCGCGTCGCTTACAGCCACGACTGCAGGCAGCCGCCGGTCGCTCGCAAGCACAAGCAAAGCACGCATTGACCCTGTCCGTGCGCGCATCAAGCGATACGTTCATGCACTCGAATCGCTGGCAGAGGGCGACGAGCTCGAGGTTGCCGCTGCAGACGCCATGGCGGCCGTACAGCAAGCACAAGCAGATATTGACAGTGCGCCGTGGGCAAGGAACAACAAGCAGCCGCAAATTGCGGTGGGGTTGCTTGCTCACGCCATCCAGGACGCGCAAGGCGCACCCAAAGATTTACACGAGCTGCATGCCAAACGGATTCAGGGGATTGCGGATCATTTGGCCAAGCAGGTTGACATGGCGGCCGTGATGAGCCAGCATGAGGCGATTGGCGCAGTGTTGAGTGCCTTGGACCAAGTAAGTGAGTGTGCAAACGAGTTGGACGCAATGGCTGCCAGGGAAAGCGGAGCGTCGGATCCCTCCGTGGTTGAGGCCAAGGCCGACGAGTTACAGGCTGCAGGGCAGGCGGCGGTGCAAGGGCTCAAGGCACTGGGACTGGTTAGGGCCGCAAATCCGATTCAAGGGTCAGTTCCAACAGTTGTGAGTGTGGCAAGGAGCATGGCAGAGTCTGCAAACGATCCCACGGCCCAGGAGGCAAACCGGGCATACTTGGGGCATGTCCTGGGTGAGCTGTCGGGACAAGTGGATGAGGCCAGGGAGCAGGTGATCAAGAGCGTGTCTGGCGACGAGGTTGTGCTTGGATTAGGTACGTCGAATGACTTGTCGCTTCCCCAACGATTCCTTCAAGCTCACCATTTGCGTTGGGCTTGGTGAAAAAGTGTCACACATTGCCGAAAACTTGCAGGCGATTGAAGCTTCTCGTGCAAAGGGTGCCGCTTCCGGTAATCTGGATCGTGCTGGCGCCAGCGTGGACCGAATCGGAACAGGCAACTTTGACTCGGCCGCAATTGACAAGTTCATGGCCGACTGCGGCTCGGTCGCTAAAGACATGCAAGCACTCAACCTATCAGAACAGGCTGAATCCGTCGAATCGTCCGCAAAAATGCTTGCTGATGCCGCCAATGCACTCTTGGACGCCAAAAAGACAAAAGATCCGGCCCAGATCAAAGCTGCACAGGATTTGCTGAATGCATCCGTTTGCAGTTGGAATGCTGCATTGGCCAACTCGCGCCGAGTCGTTGCACAGCAGGCCAACACAGACTCCGCGTTGGGCCAAGTAGAGCTGTGCAAGGAGAAAGCCATTGCACTTTGCGGGTCATCAAAAGCAGGGTTTGCCGACGCGGACCAGGATTTCGCCCGTGCGACCGAGAACGCTTGCCAGTTGCTCACCGAGTCGGTCAACTTGCCCACGCATGCCGACGAACTGGCGACACTTGCGACACAAGTTTCGCTCATGTCTCGTGCAGCAGTCGATGCCGCAGATGGCGATGCTGAAGAGTTCAAAAAGCTTGCGACTCAGCGCAATGCGGCCATCAGCCAGTTCAACGCCGCCATCGACAAGCTTGCCACGCACCTGAATGCTTCGACGCGTGAGCGTGCACTTGGCTCGGCCATCCTTCACATTGACCAAGCAAAAGCCTCTGCACCTGCGATTCGCTCGGCTGCACATGGTGGGAAACCCAATCCGATCGCCCTCAACAAGTTTTTGCACGACGCAACCGCAGCATCCCTTGACCTCAAAGCTGCAGGTGCGCTGGGTTCCTCACTCGAGCTCGACACGGCCATTTCGGACGTACGCGCCGCCGCTCGCGACTTGCAAGCGACCGACGACGACGCCAATTCGCGCGCGCACAAATTTGCAAGTTCTCGGCTGGATGTCGCGCTTGAACAATGGTCAGCGACTGCGGATAAGGTACGCAAACAGGCGGTGCAACAAGCGTATCAAACACAATTGCAGAGTGTAGTGGCCGAGTTGGAAGCGGCAAAGACAACTGTTGCCGCGCTGGCGAGCGAGGGTGGCCAAAATGGGTTCAAAAAGGCCGCAGGTTTGGCGGCGCAAGCGTTGAGCGATATTGGGCGGAATGAGGATGCGACCGAACTCAAGGACAAGGCAAAGAACGTCGTCGAAGCGGCCAAGGAGCTGACCACGGCCAAAGCCAGTACAAATCCTGATGCTGCAGCCTCTTCCGAGGCCAAACTGCAACGCCTGGTGCGTGAATGGAACCAAGTCGTTACCAGGGCTCAGGAAGGTGCCACGGCGGCCGACCCTGCAGATACGCTGCTAAGTGTGCTTGGTATGTCTTTTCTTTGTATGAATCTGGTGTGTTTCGTTCATTTTCCCTTACCTGGGCTCTTTGGTTGACGACGGAACAGCCACTCGAGCGATGGAAGCTGCTCAATCGCAACCCGTCCAATCGACCGGCGTAAGCAACCTGGACCGCAGTCAAATCCTTGCCAACAGTCTCGATACATCGTCCAACGTGCATGCTGCCGTGTCCGACTTTGCTGCAGCTACCAAGTTGGCGGCTGTCGATCTCAATCAGCTCGAGTGCCACGATACCGCCAATGTGCTGGCGGCTGCTTCTGATGACGTTACCTTGGCCAGCCATGCTCTGCTGACCGAAATCGCAGTCCATGGCCCCGAATCAGCTCAAGTCACATCCGCGCGCAAGTCGCTCACGTTTGCCGTGGGACGCTACAACGATGCCGCTGACAGGGCACGCTCCATTGTTGGCCAAAAACAAGCTTCTAAGAGGCTTGCGTACACTCTGGCGAAAAACAAGAAGGTTTTCCAGCGGCTCTCCAAGGCAACGGACCTCGAAGCGATTGATGAAGCCACAGACGAGTTTTGTCAGTCGGCCGATTCGGCTGCACTTACGCTTCGAGGACTTGGTTGTGGGAACGCCGCCGACCAACTCGCCGCACTTGCTCCTATTGTTATTGCGGCGTCCCGCCAAGCTGCAGCACCAGGCGCGGATCAGAGCATTTGCGATCGACGTGATGTACTATTGGATCGCTGGGGCTCGACGCTGGATGCTGTGCAAGCTGAAGCCGATGGGATTCAAGCTCAAACACTTCTCGGTTCAGGGCTTGCCGCGCTCGCCCACGCAAAAGCTGCTGCTCTGGAGCTGGGAACAACCAGCGATACCCGTCAATCAGTTGACAAGTTTGCACTTGCAGCCAAGGAACTCGAGGGAACTCTGCGAACGAACCCGGACCTCGTCGAGACTGCTGACACGCTCAGGTTGGCAACCGAGACCCTCTTAGCCGCTGCCAAGGCTGTTGCTGATCTCGAAGCCAAAGGCCAGCGCGGTACACCTGCTCATGTCACAACCAAAGCCAGCCTTGATCGTGCTCGTGAGCATTGGTTGGCCGCTGCAGCCACGGCCCATGACGACTTGGAGTCGAGCGCATATCGAATCGCCAAGTCGAATGCGACCAAGTTGATCGAGTCTGCCAACATGGACGCCAAATCGCTCATTGCTGCTGCACATCAAGATGGCGACTTGACCGCCACATGTTTCAAGCAATCAGCCGACGGAGCTATTCGAGGGCTTGAAGCTCTTGGCCTCGGAGAAGCAGTACATCAAGTGCAAAGGGTGGCCCCTCGTGTCTTGGACGCGATTCATGCAGTGGCAAACGGGGCTAGATCCGGCGATGCGGCCGCGCAGCAGGCTGCCGCCCAGGAAGCGCAAACGGCCGCGGCAGAATGGAATACGGCCCTTGGCTCAGCCAAGGACGCGGTTGTCTCGGCTGTACCAAGTCAAGCCGTGCTCTCCGGACTATGTACGCGTTGCTTTTTTTTTGCAGTTGTTTTGCGCAGTAGTTGACACTTGGTGCATACGATACTTTCACAGCTTCACAAGCTGTTCACTCGGCACAAGCCATGACCCGCCCATTGCATGCTGTTCAACAGCTCTCGTCCACCTCAACTACGGCGAGCTCACTTCGCTCCAACGTCGGCAAACTTGCCTCCGTCATTTCTGGACTGGTCAAGGCAATTCAACACGAAGCGGGCAACACTGACGATCCAGCTTACAAGTGCAAGCTTCAAAATGCCCTGACGACCGCGCGGTCCTTGCCAGCCACTGACGTGCGCAAGGTTCAAGAATTCATTACCGACTGTGGCGCACTGGTCGCCAACCATGGGGGATCTCCGTTCCCAACTGTCGGATCATCTGCAGCACCAATTCCCGGTGATTTGCTGACTCTTATTCGCGCCTCGGTCAAGCAACTCGAAGACCCAAACAACCCCGAAATCGACGAGCGCGTCGAGTTCAAATCTGCCGTCTCGGTCATGCCTGTCACGGTCCACAACCCTGTCTCGGACTCGCTCGCGAATTTGGCCGCCGAAGATGTGGTCATTGTTGAGGAGGAAGCTCCCGAACTCTTGGACGAGGAAGAAGCCAAGGCTAACCCAATCAAGGCCGTTGCACAAGAACTCATTGTGCAAGCTTCGCGCTGGTCGCACCAGGACAATGATCTGGTCGCGACCGTGACCAACGTGTCTCAGCGGCTGCACGATCTGGCCGAAGCGTACAAGACACACTCCCCCCAGTCGCAGCTGTCGCTGCTTTCCAGCACAAAGGAAATCGTTGCCCTGTGTGGGAACTTGCAAAAGCTCTCGAGTCAACTCGCCCTTGCGTGCACAGACCGCCGCTTGCGCGTTGAGCTGGTTGCTGCGGCCAACCGGCTGCCGACACTGTCGCAGCAGCTCAAGATTCTCGCGAGTGTGCGCGCATCGGCGGGGCCGAGCGATGGGGATTCCGAGCGCCAGTTGGTCACGGTGGCGCAAAACCTCATGGCAGTGGTCAAGGACATTCTTGTCAAGTCTGAAGCGGCAAGTATTCGTGTCAATCAGGCTGTGGTTGCTGGAAATGTTGGATTGGCCATGATCAAGTTTAGGCGAAACTTGTTCAAGGGAAGGGCCAGGCGTGCGGCTGAGGCGTCGGCGTCGGCGGTGAATGGTGGGAACGACTCAAGCACAGTGGCCGCGAAGGAGGCCGCTTCGACAAGCAAACCAAAGGTTTCTGGAGGGTTCAAGGGTTTGGTTGCAGGGGCAGTTGCACGGGGTGGAACGGGAGCCGAGAGCGGGAATCAGCAACAGGCACAAGCAGCGAGCCCGTCTCAGGCGGCAGAAAAGGTCAAGCTGGCAGCGATTCCCACCGTGGCGGCAACGAAACCAAAAGGGGCATTTGGCTCGCTCGTGTCCGCTGTCAAATCTTCACACCCACCATCATCGACACCACCCGCCACGCCCGCCAGTGGGAATGCTGGGATCGCGACTTCCAGTTCCGCTTCGTCAGCATCTGCCAGTGCATCGCCATCCAAGTCGCCAACCGGTGCACCAGCAACCGGGCCATCGCTCGCCAAGCGGACAAAGTCGAGCGAAACCTTCAACCCGGCGAGCTTGTTGAGTGCACCGCCAAAGCCGCCGTCACGCCCGGGCGCGTGAAGCAGGAGCAGAGAAATGTGGTCGACACTTGGACTTTGTTTTTCCTCATGTGTTGTTGTCTATGTGCACCTGCAACAGAGTTCACTGTTTTCTCCACGCACAGGCGTCTTGAGCGAAGAATTGAGCTTGACTGGAGCAGTGAGCAGTGAAAGATAGGGTAGTATAGAGAATAATGGGGAACAAGGCCGGAAGCAATACACTGAAGGAGTATGATAGGTTCCCGAAAAGTCGACAACGACGTCCAGATGCTGGAGCAAAGTGGTTGCGAGGGTGTGTAAAGGGAATGAGATCTGGAGTAGGGGACCAACAAGCTAATTGAATACGAAGAAAAGAGGGAGAATCACGCCAAACGAAAATCAGAAGAAGGGCAACTAACAAGGAAATTAGTCAGCTCGCACGGGAAACCTCGCTGCGAGCTAATGTACTCTATGGCCGACCCGAGCCCACTGAGCAACTTAGAAATTGCGGTTCAACATTTCGTACACCCCGAAAATGACGGCCGACGTTGGGGTCGACTTGACCACGGTCACCAAGCACCCACGATACAGCCCGCGAATGCCCTCGGCCCGATACAAGTTGCGGCCGACTTGCCAAAAGCCCGACCCGGCCGAACCGGTCAGCTTGGCGTCTTTGCCCCTCAAGGCCCGGAGCTCGTCCTCGGTCTGCTGCCTCGACTTGATCACGTCAGCGGGAAACAGCACCACATTGTACGAAATGCCCGCTAGTGCTCCGGCAAACAGGAGCTCGCTGGTTGCCAAATCGGCCTTGGACATGACACGCTGCTCGCCTTGCAACGAGTGCGATTGATGGTACTGGATGAGCTGGCGGATGGCCACTTCGTAGACACCAAACCAGGCAGCCGATCCACCCGTTTCACGCAGCATGGTGCCGAGGTGGCCGCGGTAAAAGCCCGCGAGGCCGTGCGTGCGGAACGTGCGGCGGATCACGTCGATTGGGCCCGAATAGGCGCCAGCAGCCGCAACTGGGGCGGCAACGGTCGTTGTGGTGGGACGGGCAGACGAGCTGAGGGCGGAGGAGGCAGCAGTGATGATACGTGAAAAGCCCGACGAAGCTGTCGACGCCTCGGCTGCGGCAAACATGGAAGACGTGGTGGGCGATGGGAACGCTGCTGCGGCCGCACCCTTTTTCGGTGCTGATGGCTGCGCATAGTACCTGCGCTGCTCCTTGCCAATGGCCTTGGTCTTCACACCTGGCGCGGCAGCCGTCACGGTGCTGGCACCAGCACCAAACTCGCCTGTCCTGGCCATATCCTGCACCTGTAACTTGCACTTGACCAACTCAATCGGCGTCAGCAAAAACGACGCCACGGTGCCCGCCAAGGCGCCCGCTGTGAACAACTCGGGCAAAGTCAACTCACCATCCTCTGTGGAATCCACCCGACTTGCCCGAATCATCTTTTGAATGTGATTGTAGCTCACAAACAAGGTCGCATTCTCGAGCACAGCGCCAACGAGGGGTGACGATAGGCCGCGGTACAGGCCGCGAAACCCTTCACGGGCAACAGTTTGGCGGAAACAATCGACGGGGCCATTGTAGAGTTTTGCGCTGCCATCAATGGGCTGGGATTGGAGCTTGACTTTGACGGTATCGGCTGGGAACTCGACGATTTTGCCGCAGACGCCGGCAAACGAGCCAAAGGCAATGTCGCGGAGGGCAGACGAAGGGGATGAGTCGCTGGAGGATCCACCAGTCATACTGAAGCCGCGGGTGCTGGTGATGGCGACCGCGGCAGAGGATCAACTTGTAGAACGATGAAAAAGCGGACAACTGCCCGAGGGAATCGGCTAGTATTGGGCCCAGAGAAGTTATGTCGCAGCTGACGCTTACGGGCGAGGAATCGGGTGCTGACACTCGATCGGGCGGTCGGTCGGTTAGTCGGTTGGGAAGTAAACTCGGGCAAAGCGAAAGCGGACGGGGGCCGCTCAGGATTGAGCTGACGGTGCGCAGTGGGCAGTGTTGGCTGTCGGCGAAGGGCTTGGAATCGGCAGCAGTTGCAGAAGGAGAGGGATGGATGGGGGCTGTGCCGAGTGCTTTATGTGCAAGGAAGACTCGCAGTGCTCTTGGTGCCTGCTTCAGCGTTGGTGAACGATCGGATCGGACGGAAATTCGATGCCAGAATGGATTTTCATGTGCTGAATATCAGAGGAGATCAAGAGAGATAGTGCTGATGTTATCTTGTTCGCAGCTTTGCTTGGTTGTTGGTTCATGGAATGGTGTCATGAGTCGTCAACTTTTCGCCATTGGCTGCGGAACATGTTCTTGCACGTGACGCGAAGGCGTGCCTTCCTTCCGCCGGTTGTGTCGGGTTCTCTTCTTTACATGCATCTGCACCTGAATATTTACATAGCGTTTGATAGATGTCGTTTGTGTACACCCGTTGAGACAGTCATACATCGCCAAACCTGACACTCAATGTATCGAATGGGCGTGCGATTGCCCTAGCGCGAGGTTGACCGACGTTACAAAGTCCGGGTAATGATATATGTACAACAAGAGAAGCAGCAACACAACACAGATCCTCCTACTTGGTCAACTCGGTGACATCCTCGACCTCGTATGCCCGCAAAAAGTTCCAGTACGCCTTTAACTTCCTCGTCAACTGCGCAGGTGTGTGCTGGTTGACATTCAAATGCCGATCCCTGGCCATCTTTTGCGTATCATCGCCATACTTTTGCACGAGCTTGTGCAACCAATCGAGCTGGCCCGAACTCGGAAACTTGAAGCTGGTCACGCCATTCTGGGCGAGGGCAATCAACTCTTGCACCGTCTTTGTCTTTGGCTTTGCCTCTTGTGCGCGCGCAAGCACCTCGTCAAACGCCGAGTCCATTGGGTTCAAGTCATCCACGTCGTAGCCAATCACATTGCCCTTTGCATCACGCTTGATTTTCGCGGCTTGCAGGACCACACCCGTGTGCATGGTTGCAGACAGGTCCGTGATGGGAATGCGCTTGCCCTTTTCGGTCAGGAGCGCCGGGGTAGGGAGTGCGTCCGAGGATTCTGAAGACGACGACGACGAGGATGGAAGCGCCGTTTCGAGCACCTTGCCCTTTCCACTGCTGCCGGGAATCGCAGCCGAGTTGAGGTTTAGTGAGAGGCCAATAGCTTCATAGTTTTGAGCAAGCGTCTTCTTCTTGTCCCAGACCTTTGCGAGGACAGGGTGCACGACGGCTTTTGGCTTGAAATGCTTGTCTTGTGTGCGGCGGGTGACCTTGAGGCGCGGGTTCTTGACCTTTTTGCGGGCAGAGGGGCGGGTCATGGTGGTGAAGGACGGACAGGATGGTAAGAGAACAGGTTTACAGGTTGCAGCGGGACTGCTAATGCATGGATATTTGGTGGCTGTGGGCGTGTATCGCAGCGTATTGGATTGCCGCATCCAGGTGGGAAGGAAAGGAGGAGGAAGCGAACTGAGGTGAAGCGCATTCGCATCATGGACATACACGTGACTGGTATCCATCTGCCACGACTGCCAAGTCTGATCGGAAATGGTTCGATCTCCAATCTCCATGTCGGCCGCCGATCGTGCGATTGAAGTGACGCTTGTTGAGGTTGACAGTCATCGAAAGTAACCTTGGTCCATCTCCACTACTCAGCACCACTCTGCCTGGCAGTCCATGAATCAATATTAGCCCACGAAATCAGCTCACCATGTTCGCCCTCCGCGCCCTCCTCCCCAAGACCCAGCCCCTGCGCGCCGCAGCCATGGTTGCCGCTGGCCGCCAAGTTGGCCCGGCCCTGTTTGCTCGGTCGTACGCCTCGGGAGCGCTCGAGCGCCAAGAGATTGAGAAGCGCATCATTGACCTGATCCGTGGATTCGACAAGGTTGCATCTGCTGAGGTGCGTGCATTGGCCCCCATTGCTCATCTGTGGCTCGTCTGTTCAAGTCTCGCCGTTCGTCTCGCCTGGCCCCAAACCGAAGGCGGTGGCCGTCCAACCCGGGGCTTGGCGATTCATGGCGGGCGGGCAGGTGCAAGCTACACACATACACACCCAAGTGTTTCCCGCCTCGCCCTTGGCCGTGTTTGTCTGCCACCCACCGATTCCAATCCTTGATTGATTCCGTTCTCACAAACACTCACCGACGACGCTCTCACTTTCCATTCCGGTCATATAGGTCACTTCCGAGTCGCACTTCACCAAGGACCTTGGTCTCGACTCGCTCGACACGGTCGAGGTTGTCATGGCCATTGAGGAAGAGTTTGCCATTGAGATCTCGGACAAGGATGCTGATTCCATCATGACGGTCAAGCAAGCCATCGACTACATTGCCGCACGCCAGGACGCTTACTGAAACCACCGCGGCTGCATCAAGTGCAAGTGCCGAGTTGCGGGGATTGCCTGTAGTTTGTTTCTTGTTTCTATTGTCATACACATGAGGTTGGGTTGGTTTGTCACATTGCGACCTTGATTCTCATCATGAATTTGTACTTTGCAACCGTATCTCGAAAGTTCAACTTGTCTGCCAGTAGTAGAGGTACATATTCAACCAAATGTCTCCAAACAGAAAGCACTTGATTCTTGAGAAAAACGGACGCTAGAAAATATGTAGGCGGGTGTTTTGGGCAACATAGACAACCAACAGAGGGTGAAAAACAAAATGGAGCAAGAGGCAAAAACGGGGGCAAAAACAATGAAAGCAAAAGAAAACCCACAACCGCAAACGCAACACAGAAAGCACAGGAAAACGATAGCTAGGAGCAACATTGGCGCGGACAGGGGAATCATTGCTGACGTCCAAGCAACAAATGGGATGAGGACACTTATTCGTAACAAGTTGGTGGGGCGGGGAGGGGCGGGACGGGATCCAAGGGATGGGCAATGCGGCAGGGGACGATGGGGCGAGAAAAGAAGCAGGAAAAAAAAACCGAGTCTAGGAGGCGGGGAAAGATGTTGGGTGGTGGCCAGCCAGGGAGCAATACACGCGGTTGAAAAGGGGACGCAAAGAGGGAGGGTGGGCAAAAAGAAGAAAGAAAAAAAGAAAAAAAAAGAAGGGGCCGAAAGGTATGCATATGGGGTGAAGCATGTGGGTGGCGAAGAAGAGAGGAGTACAAAAAGGAAAAACACACAATATGCCGAAAGAACAGTAGAACGCCTTTCCGCCCTCGTCCCCCCGGGGCGTTTGCCATCGCCTTAGGCCTGCACCGTGGCCCCATTACTGGGCTTGGCTGCCTGCACCTTGGCCTTGGTCACTGGCTCATCGGCCAGCACGGGCTCGCCCGCGTCACACGGCCGCTCACCCGTCCGATACCCATCCAACCACCGATGCGCCAGGGCGCGCGCGGGCGTGATGCGCTTTTCCGGATCAATGTCGATCATGGGCACCAGGAATGAGGCCAGAAACTCTGCATCCGTCCGCGAAAAGTGATACTTGTCGTTGAGCACCGACGGCAGCGGCCACATTTTGAGCCGGTGGATGTTGCGCAGCTCGCCCTTTCTGGTAAACAGCTCGTGCGAGTACTTTCCACGAAGCGCGAGGTGCCGCGGGAACGGGCCGACGAGCTCAATGATTTGTGCAATATGGTCTGTGCAACAAAAAGTCACGCACATGCATCAATCAGCCTCAAGGTGGACTTGAGCGAAATGGAAAAGATTTGGCGTACCGTCGTCCTTGGTAAATCTCTCGCCCGCTTGTGGATCAAACAAGTAATCACCCGTAATCAGCTCAAACAACATGCATCCCATGGACCAAATGTCGGCCGAGGGGCCCCAGGGTGCACCCAGAATCACCTCGGGGCATCGGTACTGCCTGGTTTGAATGTCGTTTGTGAAGTGATGGTCGACCCAGCACGCGTTGCCCAAGTCGGCGATTTTGACGTCGATGAACCCCGTGGCCGAGCGTGACGAGTAGGCGCGTTTGCGTGGAATGACGGGCGAGTCGGTGGGCTTGGCCGAAGTTGCTGAAGATGAAGGATTGGAGGGGGTAGGTTGGTGAGTTCCTATACAGACAGGGACGGCCAAGCCAAAATGCGACGACGGGGAGGGACGAATGCAAGAAGCAAAGGGAGGGGGAGAACGGAAGGTGGCAGAGGCAGAAGGGGAAGGATGGTCAAAAGGGCACGAAATAGACATAGACACAAACCCAATGACGAACCAGCCGACCCTTGACCCACGGCCAACAACTTTGCGCCTGCAGCATTCGAGTTCAATGAAGCAAGCGTCTCGTCATCGGCCAGGGTCACGTCGCTGAGAGAGCGTTCAAGAAACCTACTTTTCATGGCACTTTCCGACTCGAGCCCCAAATCCTGCGCCACCTGATCCACGTCCACAACCACAAGCACGTTTTCGGGCTTCAAGTCGGTGTGAATGATGCCGCACTTTGCGTGCAAATAGTCGAGGCCGCACAGCACTTGTGATCCGATTTGCTTGACAAGGCCGACGGGAATGCCCTGGTGCCGGTACCGGCGAATCAGAGACAAAAGGTTTTCGCCGAGCACTTCAAAGACCATGCACACATCTGTTGAATCGACAAGCATGGTCAGGGATGCAAACAAGAGCTGGCGATCGATTGCCAAAAGAACAACACAAAGATCAACGTACGCTCGCCATGGGGTCCACGGTGCAAAAAGTTGTCATACAACTCAACAACATACTTCCTGCCCTCATGCGCGGGATCCGCCGTGACCACCTTTTGCAACAACTGAATCTCATCGAGGGCCGTCTCTGTATAATGGGGTGCCGATTTCACAATCTTGAGCGCCACATAGCGCAACAGATTGTTGTCGCGGCACAGCCACACGGTGGAAAAGTGTCCCCATCCAAGCTTGCGCAGCACCGTGTATCGCCCATCCTTGTACAGGTCGCCAATCGACACGGGATGGTACCCACCCTTTGTGTAGTCTGCGGCGTCCTCTTCGTCGTCCGAGTAGACGGTGCCCTCGGATGCGTCTTCGTCGAGCGTTGCGGGCATGGACGCGACGGCGGCAGAGAGGGACGTGGCGTCGGTGATGCTGTAAACCAATACGAGGTCATCAGTTGCAGGCGGACCATGTGAGAGCGAGCGAGCGAGAGTTGGCAAGAGAATCGGTTGGTTGGCTGATTGGCGTACATGTTAGACGGCGCATTGGCCTTGTGCGCAGCCGAGTTGGTGTTTGCATTGGACATGGTGGCAGCGGAATGCGGCGGCATGGCGCGATCGGTGGCAGGTCCTGGCGAGCGATGAGGTGAAGGCGATGCCGATGCCGACGACGACGACGTGACAAAAGATGACGAAGAATGGGCTGACGTCGATCTTGGTTGTTGCGACGAAGCAACACTGGGCGGAGATGTGGCGGGAGCGGGTGCTGGTTTTGCAGATGACGGCAAGGACGACGAGAGGGATGTTGGCGATTTGGGTGACGTGGGTCCCTTGTTGTTGTTGTTGTTGTTGTTGTTTGTGGCGGCGGCGGATTTGGCAGCGGCAACGGCGGCTTTCTTCTTGGCAGCAGATTGTTTGGCTCGAATCACTCCCTTGGCTTTGGAAGACATTGCAATGTTTGAAGAGGAATGAAAGGTGAATACTTTTTTGTTGGTTGATGGACGCTCTGGTCAACACAACTCTGCAAGCAAATCCGTCCAAGGTCAAGTGGAGGGACAAACACACACCTCGAATTGGAAGTTGTCAGTCACCGCTCAAGGGCTATCGAGCGGACAGGCTGGTCGAGCGGAGCGGAACCAAACGAGGTGCCGGAAGAGCGTGTGGGCGTGCGATAAAGACGACGAGGCCTTGGTTTGGGTTTGGCAGCTCGCTAGCAATGTCCTGTGCGATCAAGCAATGCTGCACGGGAAGGCAAGCGGCTGGCCTACGAAGTCCAACGAGATAGATCCAGAGTCAAGCGCCAACCAACGGATATTCTGGTTGTCGTTTCGAGCGAGTGGTCCAGACAACCAAGCGGTCGGCAGGAGGGACTGGCGAGGTGCTCGGGGGTTGGAATGTTGGCTGGCAAAAGGCAGGGGGCTCGCCGTCGCTGGGCCGAGGAGCAGGCACAAAAGGGCGGCGTTGAGGGTGGGCGATCGCAAGGCGCTGGCGCTTTGGGTCGGAATGCGCAGAGTACTGCGGTCTGCTTTGTGGTGGATTCGTCGTCGTTCGCAGTGACTTGTGATTTACAGGTGTGCAAAGCAATGGGCGCCGCCTCAACTTGCCCATTTGCTCGTGTTTGAATCGGTGGGTGCGTGCATTGTGCATCTTGGATCTGGGGACCAACCCGTTCCAGTCGACTGCCGCCTGCTTGCTCAACTGTTGTCGCCAATACACATAGCAATCGCACTACTTTGGTATGTCTACATGTATATATTGTGCCGAGTGCAATAAATACATCCTACACGTTTACTCTCTTTCACTCGCGCTCCAAACATGCTTGCGAATCCGCCTCTCGACTGCCTCCCTGCCCAGCAATAGCACCGTATCTGCCAACCCCGCGCCAACCCGCGTACCCGTCACCATGCACCGCAGGGCAAGCATGGTCACATTCTTGGACATGCCGACCTGCTCGGCGATCCTTGGCAGCGCCTCATTGACTTGTGCCGCATTTGCTGGCCAGTTGTCGGGCTGTGTCCACAGGTCGAGCGTGGTTTGTGCGACTTGAGGCAGATTGGGAATGGAAGCGGCGAGTTGTGCGGCGTCGGATGTGGGCGAGGAAAAGTCGGGGTCGAGCCAAAAGTAGGGCGATTTGTGTGTAATGTCGGCAGTACGGTGGAGGCGAGTCTGTCATGGCAATGAGAGAGAGAGAGAGAGAGAGAGAGAGAGAGAGAGAGAGAGAGAGAGAGAGAGAGAGAGAGAGAGAGAGAGGTGAGTCCATATGACATTGGGGATCATCAAGGCCGTCTTGAACTTACAGAGATGAGCTTGAGCACGTCTCGCAAGTATGCATCCGAGAGCAGCGCCGAAGGAATCGCCTCTGGATACGCTTCCATCAACCGTTCCTTCAACTCGCGCACGAGCGCTGGATCACTCGCAGCAGCAAGCGCCGAGAAATGCGATTTCTGCAGCCAATCCAAGCGGTCCAAGTCGACCACGGCCGGGGAGACATGCAAGCGCTCGAGGCCAAACTGGTCTTGCATCTCCTTGACAGTCAAGACCTCCTTGTTCCTGTTTGCCGTCCACCCAAGCAACCCGATAAAGTTGAGCAAGGCCTCTGGATGATACCCTTCGTCCCTGAACCGGCTCACGTATGCGCCCAAGCCCTTGTCGCCCTCGCGCTTGCTCAATTTCTTGCGCTCCTTGTTGAGCAGGAGCGGCAAATGGACCCATTCGGGCGGGTTCCAGCCAAAAGCTTGATAGAGCAAGATGTGTTTCGGGGTGGAGGGGAGCCACTCGTGGCCACGCATGACGTGCGATATACCCATGAGGTGGTCGTCAACAACCGACGCCAAGTGATAAGTGGGCCACCCGTCGGATTTGAGCAGGACAATGTCGTCGAGCGTCGACTGGTCGACCGAGATGTGTTTGAAGGTGTGGTCGTAAAAAGTGTTGAGCCCCGATCGAGGCGAACGGAATCGGATCACAAACGGTTGACCAGCGTGCAGATCGAGCTGCTTTTGCGACAGGTCGCGGCATGTGCCGTCGTACCCGGTTGAGTTGGGCGTGGTGGCAGATGTTGAAGAGGGTTTGCGTGGCGAGCAGTAGCACTTGTATGCATGCCCTTGGGCAACCAGCTGGTGTGCGTACTTGCGGTAGAGCTCAAGGCGCTGCGACTGGACAAAAGGGCCAACGCTGCTGGGCTTGCCGGGGCCTTCGTCAAAGGGAAGGCCGGCCCATTCGAGGTCGCGGATGAGCTGGTGGGTGGCGCCAGGGACGAGGCGCGACTGGTCCGTGTCTTCGATGCGCAGAATGAACTTGCCGTTGCCCTGGGCAAGCTGGGAGCGAGACAGCAAGTAGTTGTAGAGTGCGGTGCGCAGGCCGCCGAGGTGGAGGCTGCCCGTTGGCGAGGGCGCAAAGCGGACGCGAATCGCACTCATTGTTGTATGTACATAGATATACGTCTGGCAAGAGTAACTGTCATAACTGCCGTTCCCATTCTTGAACAGAGGACAAGGCAGGCCGTGTCGCTGCCCAGGGCAAGATCGGCGGCCTCTGTTGTGATGTCAACCACTTTGGATCGAACCGGAGCGGATCGGGATACAGTTTGCATTGAGCGATCGTGATGCTTTGCCATCCTGACATGCTGCTCTTGGTTGTTACTCTTGCTTTTCTCTTCAATGCAATACAGCAAGTATCAAGAGCGCTGGCGTGTTCCTTTCCTCTCTCCGCCAGCCACAATACGCAGATAATACGCACGCTCAGCTCAGATCATCATTCTTTCACAATGTACTCACTCCGCAACTTGGCTCGCAAGGCCGCCGCGCACCGTCGCCCCTGTCGGGTATGCCCTGGCCTTGTCAACTGTCAATATGGGTTTTTCCATTCGACAACTAACCCCTTCTTGTGTCAAAAAAAAATA